>KZ506348.1:0-30937 GCA_002844005.1 Limosa lapponica baueri | reverse complement strand
ATCCTGAGCTTGGAGGAAGCGACGTTTGAGTATCGACCAACTCTCATGAGCCCCCCTACCTTCCAGAGCCTTATCCCATGGGATTTCTCCTAGCAGTTTCTTGAAAAGATCGAAGTTAACGCTCCTGAAATCTAAGGTATCAGTCCTACTTATTGGTTTACGTGTACTGCCCATGATCCTGAACTCTATCGTTACTTGATCGCTGCAACCAAGGTTGCCCCCAACCTTTATATCCTCCACCAGTCCCTCTTTGTCAGCACTAGGTCCAGTAGTGCCTCTCTCCTCGTTGGTTCCTCCACCAGCTGAGTTGAGAAGTTATCATCAATACACTAGAGGAACCTCCTGGACTGTAGGTGCTTGGCTGTGTAGCCTTTCCAGCAGATATCAGGGTGGTTGAAGTCACCTACGAGAACCAAAGCCTGTGATTGTGACGCTACTTTGAGCTGTTTGTAAAAGGCCTCATCAACTTCCCCATCCTGATCAGGTGGCCTGTAATAAATACCCACTACAGTGTCCCTCATATTGGCCCACCCCTTAATTCTCACCCACAAACTTTCAAACTTCATCTGACCCCAGGGAGGGCTTTGGGGACATCTCCTCACACTCTATCCATTCCTTAACATAGAGGTCGACACCTCCACCTCTCCTTCCTCCCCTGTCCCTTCTGAACAGCTTGTAGCCCTCAATACCCACACTCCAGTTGTAGGATTCATCCCACCAGGTTTCAGTGATGGCCACTATATCATATCTTTCCAGCAGCACGATAGCCTCCAACTCCTCCTGCTTGTTGCCCATGCTGCATGCACTGGTGTAGAGGCACTTCAGCTGGGCTGCTGGCTGTGCTGCCTTCTTAAGGGAACATCCCTTGAGGTGCCTCACAGGGGTTTCACTGTTAACTTCAACTTCCTCAGGAGCTGCTGGCTCTTCTCCATAAGGCTTTGAGTGCAATGCAGTGTCATCAGCTTGGCTCAGGGAGGCAGGCTGAAGGTCCTTACTAGCACGCTGTCTCCCTAACCCTGATGTGTTATCACTCAGCTTGCTACAGTCAAATTTGATATTATTAAGCCCCTCCCCCCTCCCATTGTTCACATGTCCCACGGTGTTCACATGGAGTCTCCCATTTTTCAGCCTACCAGCTGTTACACCACTTCGGTCACATCTTCAAAATGCTGTGAAGTTAAACTGTCTGCAAAGCCACCTTGGTACAGGAAAACACTGAGATTATCGAGTGCACCAGAACCTACCTGGAAGTTTTACTTGGGTACAAACAAGGTCACACAAGATCAAATGGGGTAAGATCATTCTAGAGACTCAACCCCAGAATTAGACATTTGATTATTTTTCAAGAGAGAGTCACAACTTAACTCCAAAAGTATGTGTCTACAAACATTTGTTTACATAACAGTAGTGAAATGGGTGATTAAAGGAGAATGCCTTTTGTCGGAGGAGATACTGCCAGATGAGGGTTGGGAAAAGGAAGGGTTTAATGGAACATGAAATATTGTCTCACTGTGAGAACAGCTCTCCTAATAAGGCCTAGAGACATCTTCAAGGCAATATGGTGGTTTCTAACAGTACCACTTTTCATAAAATGACCGAAATAATAAAGGAAAGGAAGAGATGCAGAAAATGAAAGCAATATCTTATTTTAATAATGGACTTTTTTACTCTATTGTAATTAAAAAAGAGGCTTGAATATTGTATTGTAACAAGTAAATTGTTCAATACAAGTTGAAAGTAGCAAGCTCTTTTATTGGGGACTGAATCCTTCAGTTATCATGAAGACAACAAAATTAAAATTGAGACAATGAAGGTTATATTGACAATAGAAAGGAAAAAAGTTCAAGCCATGCCTGGGGCATGAAATGGAGACCAAAAGTTAAAGGAAAAATTCATGAAAGATGCATGACTATCAGATTCACATGTATTACTCTTAAGTGCATTCATTAAATGATTATAAAGAATATACGGCATAAAAATGAAAGAGAAGAGCAGCCTCTAATAGAACCTGATCATTCCAGTGTAGGAAAAGCAGCAGACCACGACAATGATTTAAACTAAGATCACTAAAACTTGCATTCCAGCTTCCACTGCACGCAATGCTTACAGAAAAAAAAAAAATCACCCAGTAAATCATAGAAGCAACAAAAGAAACTACACGATCGAATTTTAAGGCTGCACTGCAGTAGTACATGATGAAGCATTCATTTGTTTTGAAACCATCATGAAATTATCTGACTATTAACTATGTTGAGAAAAGCATTGGTTCCAAACACACATACTGCAAATCTCCCGAAAATACATATCCTGGTAAACGAGTTGTAGTGATTTTGACCAGGTCATCTGGTATTTGAAACCCTTTACATTCCATTGTGGTTTATATCATCTGTATTATTTCACATAACGGGTTATAACAGATCCTTTGGCCAGGGTTTTGACACCTCTGCATGAGATTATGTTTAACACCTTATCAGTTGGTATATATATGCTAATCGTTGCTGTTTAGCACCTGTTTTCTCCTCTCCTGCTGTTCAGGCACAACACACAACTACCACAACTCTGCGTCTCCAGTATTTGCAGAGCATTTCATCACTTCAGAGAGTAAATCAGATCTATCTTTTAAAACTGTAGCAAAGAAAATCCTGTCCCCATGCTACATAGTAAAATGGCTGAAGGAACCACTTCTCATTAAGGTAACACTTTTTTTTTTTCCACTAGTTTTATTAATATATTAAAAAAGAGCAAGCCAGGTATGGAAAATGGGAAGGGACTCGCTTGGTGCAGAAGCCTCTCCTCACCAGTTTCAAAACTTCTTTGTGGGCATTGTCCACCAAGTTCCATACCATACACACACTGGTGCCCTGGGCCAACCCATCACTCTTGTCAAGTGAGCACATTTCACTATAAAATAATTCACAAGTTAAAGATGACCCACTGATTCCCATGAGTTTGCTACCAAGGAACTCAGCCACTACTACTCTGTGTCGCTGGAAGTAAAGCAGGTGATGAAGCTGACAGAGACCGCTCAAATGCCTGTTTCCATGGCTCTGTCTTGATTCCTCAAGGTCTTAGTAGAGCTAAAAACTCACCCTCTCTCATCACCCCACTGATGTTATGAGTTTTCTTCTTGGAAGGTAAATGAAGCATGTGAGCAAATGGAGAGAACACTTGTTAGAATTTCTGACACGAGTTTATGGAGAGCTTTTGTTCAGATTATTTTAAGGGTAAATTAGAAGAGATTGTAGAACTTCAGGGTAGAAGCATTATGTTTGTTCTTGAGTTTACCCTTTCCTTTAAAACATGAGGGGAAGGCCTGCCTACTATGAGTGAAAAGGAGATGAGGGACCGAGAATCAATACTACAATGAATAATTGTAACTGTCATCCAAGAATACATTGAATGACTTTAATATGAGTAATCTTCATGAATATTGCCATGATATACACTTGAATAGCAATACTGAAATATTTATCAATACTAAAAGAGTATCAGTGTCCTCTCTCATATCTCTGCAATCCAACCCAGCAGACTCTTTGCAATGAATTTTGGAGTATGTGGCCATATACATTCCATCTTAGAAAGGAAAAAAAAAAGTCTACATTTTCATGAAGTTTGATTGACACTGATGGATGCAGCCATAGTATCACAGGGAACAGAGCATATGTGGCAATGAGCACTGCGGATGTGGCCTCCCCATACTCTCTCTATCACCAATGAATTAGAACTCATTGTAATGCATGAGATTCATATATCTCATCCAATATCCTTGTTCCAAGCAAAATCCTCATGGGTGGGCCTGCAAAGTATCAAGCAACATAAGGAAACCTCTTCCCATTTACTTGCAGTCAAGTAAAGTAGATCACACTCTTTGATGAAGGAGCTTCCTGTAAAAAAATTTTAAAAAATCTACTTCCTGTAAAAACTACTCCAGCAAAGCTCACAGGCTCGAGTACTAAACAGAACAGAACAACGGCTTCCCTCAACCTACTGGCTCCAGTCTTGCTAATACACCGAGATTTCACTGTACAGGCCAGACCTTTTTGACTGAAAAGGTACTCTGTTGGCTCATGTTCAACCTGTTGCACACTAGAACCCCCAGATCCTTTTCTGCAAAGCTGCCTTCTAGATATGCAGTAAGAACGCTGAAAGCAAGCAAAACGCCATCAAGTCTTCTATGTCTGCGCAGTACTATGATCTCAGAAGTGATGACCAAAGTTGACTCAACATTAAAAACTAAGTTCTAGTAATACACACACACGCTTTTTTTTTTTTCTACCATCGTATCAGGCCTCCAAGAGTTGATGCAAGTTCCTGAGTAGCATTCAAAGATCACACAGATGTGTGAAATGACTGATACACACATAATTCACATTTTCCTGCCTCATATTTAAACGTGTCAAGACTCTAAAAATTCTTGGGTTTATCTCAATCATATAAAAATTGTATGTTAAAAAACTCCTTTTAGTGTATGAAAGTAAATGAATGTTTCTCCTGCTTAAGGCTATACATTGCAGAAAAGAAAGTGAGGTGTCATGCCTAAAGCAGTATCGTTGGAAACATAAAAAAGGCAATGTGATAAGTAGAGGGAAAACCTGCACATATAGAAAATAGCTTGAATCACCTCATCATCACGATACGATGTATTTTCAATGCATCAAATTAATCATTTACTACACAGGTATTCATTGATATAAGGACACACTAGCAATGGCTGCTTAGAGAGGTTGTGGAAGGTTTCCAAGAACAGACTGGATGAAGTCCTGAGTTTCCAGCAGACCCTGCTTAGGGCAGGGGGCTGGATTAGATGCCCTCCTCAGATTCCTTTAACTTGACTTATCCTTTGATCCCAGGATCCTAATGCATAAAAAGTTCTAACTCCTCTTTGTCATCGCTTTCCTATGCACTATTTTTACATTTGCTAAATGGATGTTAGATCAGAACCCAAAAGCACAGTACAGCACTAGCATAGATCCACACTTTGGTCAAATAAAATAGGTGTTTTACTGGAATGATGACAGTACACACTATCATCACTCAAAGCCACTGGCCCATCCAGACTTTCTAGAGGTTAGCCATCAGGTACCTGAGAACTTACTTGCTCTGGTCAAACATGAAAATACTAGCAAGAGCAATGCACAAGCCTTTTGTGACAGCAAGTTCATCAGAGATATACATAATGACCATCCCTAATTTAAAATACTAACATGTCCTCAAATTAATGTTAACAGGTAAATATCAACTATGGAAGTAGAATTTAACATATTGCAAATTCTTGCCTTCACAGAATTACACACTGTGCTCTTCAGAGATTTTTACATAGTTATATTTATTAATTAGGACAATAGCATGTCTGCTTCAGACATCAGTATATTTTAAAACTCAAGAGCAAATAAAGAACAACATCAGTGCTTCAGGCACTGCTGCTTGAGCTTTCAAGATAACCTGAAGCATAATTTGGCTTCATGTTGTAAGCAGGTCTAGAGCCAAATTCAGCATTCCCTGCAGAGCTAGTTTAGATATCATGTGTAGCTGTGGCATAGAAATGTATAAAAGAACAGAAATTTGACCATTTTAATTTGAAGAACAGAATACATTGCATAAAGCCTTCCAGCTCCTTGACATTGAAAATAATGGTGTCTGACAGTTCTAGGGTTAAGTAGCCACTCATTCAGCAAAGCATCGTTTATCTGCCAACAGTATGTGTCTCTTGTTGTTACTTCAAAGAAAAAATTCAATAAAAATTTAAATAAAAACAGATCTGTCAGTATAAAGCTTTAATATTTTACACCACACTCGATCTTTTTCCTTTGTAAAGTGCTTTCATACTTCCTGAACTTGTCCTGCAGTACACAATTCTCATTATTTAAAAGAAAGAAACCATGAATCACCTTTAAACATCTACACTTTCCTGAAACATTAACATTTATTTTTAATAGGCATCACTCTAAAACTGGCTTCACAAAGAAATGCTGTAGAATGCTTAAGAACTCTATGTAGATCGAGAGAGCTATATGAATGTACGTTAAGTATTTCGGAATTGTTACATACAAGCAGGTTACTTGGTTAAGCATTCAGGATTCAGAATATAACATTAATGGTTTCATTTCTAAGCATAAATCTTTTCCTTCGTGTAGATGAAGTATACAATAGCCCTTAATTCCATATGCTCTCTTATACAGTACTTCTGCCGTTACAGACTGCAGACTGTAGTATATATACTTTGAAGTGAAACAATGGATTCAGTTGTTCAAGACAATGACCTCTTTGTATATTTTTGCCCAATTTTTCCTTTACCCACCCACATATTTTATGAATCTAACAATTAAATACCGCAGTATTCACTGCTTATGTCAGACTTGAATTTCAAAGCTGTTAGATCCAAGAAATCAAAGACAGTTTATGAGAGATAATTAACGTCTCTCTTCTGTATCTATGGCAAGGTATAGCGTCTCCATTATAAGCTTTCTCCCATATATATTTTAATAATAAAACGATTAATCTATTTAGAAATGTCTCATACTATTTAGTAATTCAGCTCTGGAGTGTAACTACTTTGAGAAGAAAAGAAGTGAGCCACTGGCCCCATGTAACAGATTCAGATTTTAATAGCTTCAATAAAAACATTTTCTTTAAATTTGACTGCACACCCTAAAAGCAAAATTAACAATCTGCCAAACCCAATATGTTCACATAAAAAAAAGATTGTAAAATATGATCATAATTATATGCATATAAACAGGCTCACTTCTATTTGATTTTAGAAGTTTCTTCCAGGCAAAAAATACTATCATCTATTTTCTATCCTAGTCACAAGTTTATAACCATGCTACAAATTACAGCACTAAAATTTTGTGAAGAAGATTACAATAAAATTGTCATTTCATATCAACTTTACTGGGAAAAATACAGGCATTAATATGACAACAGGAATAATCTATTATCTTATTTAAGTATCTTCATTATTTGAAATGATAGTTGCTCAACACTATTTGCCAAAATGCTTTAAGTGTTTTTAAAAGTCATAAACCTCTGCCACTCTCTTCTTTATAAAAGTGTTAACTATAAAGTTCTATCATAAATTATGAAATAAAAGGGTTTAAGTCAACCCAATAATATTAAATCTCTTCTTTCAATAATAAAATCCATGCAGCTGAGAGCTGTTCATTATTTATTTAGCTTCCACAAACCAACACCTGAATTTATTTCCTTGTAACTTCACTGCCTCTCTCTCTTTTCCTAGAAGAAAAACTGCAGCTACATCTTCTCACTCCTCTATGTTGCACTGTTCTCTGGTATGAATCCACTTGTATCATCCCGTTTTGTTACCAGTTATGAATCCAGGCAATCGACACACAACAGTCTAACTGAAAGCATGTTCTCATCCATATCACCACTGAAAATAACCGGAAATCCCAAAATAACCTAAAGGTAATCTCAGACATCCATACCAAATACTGTTAATTACATAAATTTTTCATTTGTTGAATAGCTCAACTGCTTTCTGACAACATAGGTTATATGTCCCTGTCTGACAGGAAAAACAAAAACCATACTGCAAAGCAACGCATAATGGAACATAATCCCTGCAAATAGCAGAAACGTGATCGAATACTGATCAAAGCTACTCTTTCTGAAACTACTTCAGAAATATAGCTGCAGTACTTCCCCCACACCCAAATTACCCAACAATCCTTTCCACTGTATTCAGGAACACCCACGGGTTCAGCTGAGGGAGCTCTGTTACTACCCTCTGACAAGAAGCCACCTTCTGAAAAGCAAAAGCAGAACCACAAAGTAGATTAAAAAAATGAGTAGATTAAAATACTCATTTACTGTAGCATTTGTAGATGGTGGTACATGAGACTTCATTGGTGGAACTTCAATGAAGACAAGACATTACTAGAACAAGGATAAGATGACAGAAGTAGGATTTAGAGAAGGGGGAAGAGCACCCCGTACTTCTTAGGAGGCTGCTATCACCCCACTTGCAGCTGGCTCGGCTGCAGTTCTCCGGGCAGTCTGTAGTTCAGTCGGAGCCCTGAAAGTTCTGGCACAACTAATAATGAAGAAGGAGGTGTTTGCAGCCTGCACAAGTGAAGGGCTAGAATTCATGCAGTCAGCACAGCTATGCTCGCTTTAAGGCTCACTTGCCAGAGCAGAACGAGAACAGAACAGCGTTTAAAACAGAACTGAGCTTAAAATATTTGAGTTCCCTTTAGGAAAATCCACTAATGAGGCAGTATACCCACAATGTCTAATTCCAAGCAACAGGCATACTGGAGAGCTCTGCTTACTCCCACAAGTCAAAGGACAGGAATAATCTCTTCCTTCAAAAGCCAACAGAATTTTTGTAATGAAAGCAAAGAAGAAAATGAAATGAAGTGGCAGAAACAAATTTCAGTTTTGCAAGTCCAAGATAGGATACTAGACCCCATTTCCTATGGGCATATGTTAGTAGCTCTTACGCATCCTGCATGTATTAGTGACACAACCTTTTTTGCTCCTCTGAGAAGAAAAATCTTGTCCTTCTGTTGGAGCGTGCGTTCACAAATAGCCAAGGATATAGCTGGGAGGCTGAAAAATAATTAACTGGATCAAATAACCAAGAAAGAAAACCATCCAGGACTCAGAAATGTAGATAAAGCCAGCTGTACCCCAGATACAAAAAGTATAAGGGAAAGAAAACGGGAAAAGAAAAGAAGTTTGCAACTCCTCACCTTGATTAGATAATTGCCAAAATAACGCTCACCTGCTTCTTCTTATCAACAGAGCAATACTGCAGTCCTGCAATGCTAAGCTTTTCAAAACGGTAAGCTGGCATCCCATGGAAGAAATCATTATGGACAGCAAGAGATTCAGAAAGAACCTGCTGTCTCATGGCAGGGGCTGTAGAGGAGAGGAAACTTCACCTAAAAAGGATGCGTCTTCAGATACCCTTTTGCATGTATTTGCATCCCCTCCTCACTGCATTCCAGACGGCTGAGGAAGCAACACCCAGCCGGGAGCTGCAGTAAATGCAACCTGGGTAGCCTACAGCACGTGCAGGAACTGGGCTGCTCTTCCATCTCCACAGCAGAACATCTCCTCCTGTGGCCAAACCTCACTGTGATTCATTCTCTTCTTTGCAAGTTTTAAATAAGTATTTGATGACCTGATTTGAAATCCTCACATGAAAAGTGTTATTAATTCACAGTTATTTACAGTGGAATCTACAGTTATCTATGGAATGGAATCATAGCAGGACCAACTACTTCCCTTTATAAAGCTTGAAAACCTACCTTTTTCTTTTTTAGAGAATAGCTTAAGAAACATTTATCTTGACGAATCAGGAATAAAACATACAGAAGTTCTTAGCACTTCAAGGGAAAAAATTTCTTCGTTCTTCCCAATTTATATCGGGCAATCATAACATAATGCATACAGTACACAAAATGCTCTTTTATGATTTACAAATACTACACAAATAAAGTTTGAAATCTTCCTGTGGAACTGTATCCGTGCAATCAATGAAAGCCCAACAGTTAATCAATGGTAGCTTCATCAGTGATTAGTTTATGTAAGGGCAGCCTTCCTCAGGTCCTTGATTTAAAAACGTGAAGTTAATTCAAAGCAACATGAGGCAGCCAGAAAAGCACTGTCTGTTACCTAAAAAGTCACACATTTGAAAGTTCTCTCTCTGACACACAAAAGAAAGCCTACTGTTAATAATCACCACAAAAGTTGCAGAGGATTTGATAACATACCAAAAGATTAGTGTAATCAAAACCATGTGTTTTTCAGGGAAAAAAACAACAGCAGAAAAACAAAAAAACACCTTTTAATATTTGCACAAACGTGCTAAAATAGCAACTGGTAAAGCTAAGCTTTCAACCAGTAAGAAAACAATGAATGGCTTGCTGATTCTTCCCATTATTTATCTATTGTAACATTCATAAAGTCTCAGTATTTCAGACAAGCTTAGATGAAGATATAATTCCCTCTGAAATTCAGAGGCATTTATCAGATAAGCAGAATTAATCTAAAAAATTCTCAACGCCCAAAAGCATTGAATGCTACAGATTTTAATTTCAATAGCAGCTTTCATACCTGCCCCATAACAATGTAAACTTAATATTTTTTTTGCAATTCAGTGAAAGTGTAGGTCAATTTGTAAATCACCCGCTGCTAAAATCTAAACTTCAAAAGAAAAACCACATCAGAGAGGAGAAAAGCTGGAAACAGCAACAGAATGATCCTTCTTGGATCAAAGAAACATCCGCCAAGAAGAGGAAAACGCCATGCAAAAATGATTGTTGGACAAACTGAGAGTAAGCATGAGTGCAGCTTTGGCTGACAAAGCAGGCCTCCATCTCCAAGGCTTCTCCAGATCTTCACTGATTAATCGACGCCAGGAATAGATCACCTCCAGAGCTAAATGGCAAAGTTAAATACATGCAGGAGGACTCTTACTGGTTTTCAGGCTTACGCAGTTCCCCAGTTCTCCTTATTGACTCTTCCAATTTATATTGTACTTCTGCTGTGGTATAGACAGTAACCCTTGGCGAAAATTCAAGAATAAAAGATTAATTTCGCTTTAACAGAGAAAGGTACAAAACATGTACCTTCAAACCTATCCACACCAAGGTTAGGTCTTCTTGATCTGTTAGATGTATGTTCAAAAGAACTTCACGTCCTTTTAGTCAATCATTAAATGTAAAGACACCTGTTAATAAATAAGTAAATAAATTATCTAAATGATCTATTTTGTCCTTAGTCCTATGACTCTTTATGTCATTTTACTTCAAGACTAGAGAGAAAAAAACCCAACACCCCTGAACAGCTGCCATTTTCCATAGGCAGGTACCATACTACTGTGAAAGCAGAATCATGCAAGTATTGGGTCTTGTTCAGAGAGACAGATGCTACTTCATTGTAACAGGCAAAAATATAGCATTAAGAAACCTTAATTTCTGGCGGTACCATGCGTGCAGTACTACTTTTACAGGCATAAGAATAGAAGCTGTAATCAACAATATTACTCATATGAAAGCAGTATGTCTACTAATTTATAAGATGAAAACCTAAGACCAAAAATTCAGCATATTTAAATGAAATATATGCCCAGAACTTAATATAGCAGTTTTCATTTTCTGCGTTCTGTAACATGACTTACACTTTTGAAAAGATACATTGGCGCACACTGTTGGTAGGTGCGCTTAACAGAGCCACCTAAAAAGAAATCTGTCCCGCCTTGCGTTTGCTAGAAGGAAGACAACAGGGAAGTCTCAGGTCATGGAAACACACAATGCTACGTGTCCTTCTGGAGAATCACTTCAGGCTGAATTACAAGTATCATTTTGTCACAGCTGAAGATAAGGAATAATATTGTTTTTATAGAAATTGAAAATAAAATAAATTCAAGCTGTTATCTTTTAACAAGATCAAAAAGGCAATTTAACTACCAGTGAACTCGAGGTGCTACTTCAGGGTCATATTAACCTACTCAATATACTGCTCTTCCAACTGCCTTAACCTGTAGGGTCATCTGGCAATAACCAGCTTTCACCTGTGACTATTCCTTCCTTCCACCTCTTCTGGATGTGACTTAGCTATTTGCTTGTAATAGCCATCCTCCCCCAACATTAAAACTTGGACAGAATTTATTCTTCAAATGTTATCTTTTTAAAAAGTCTGTTTCTCTTGGCATTTGTTATTTGCTTGCTTTTGAATAGATTTTTCTTTCCACTTTTTTAACATTTGGTGTCATGACCTATTTCTTTATCTGGAAAATCGGAAAACAAGACAAACTTTCCAAAAAATCATCCACAGTCAGTAATTTTCCAGTAACAAGCAGTAACTCCTCCCACCTGCCACTGGATAGAGCTATCCAATATTATTAAGTACTTCTAGTTCCCCACAGCTAGACAAATCCCAAAGTACCTTCTTTATTGCATTTTTTTATTGATGAGGTTTGTCATTTTATGGGATGTGGTATAACAGAGGGCAATTTAGTCACTGATGCACACAAATGTTACCTTTTTGCAATGCGTCAGCAGCAATAATCTTCTTTCAAATATGCTGAGGAGCAGCTATAAACCTTCTCCTGCCAGAGGCAAGCTCTCGTGAGTCAAACTCAGCTGTGCTAAGAGATCTTCACAGATTGTGTTTTTTAAGGTCTACATTTATCAAATATAGCAATAATTAAGTCACAAAAGCAGTTCAATTTTTGCATGGCCCCAAAAATAGCCACTGAATTATCTCTTCAGTTTTCAAACCAGTTTATTTGATCTCTTTTTAGTGGCTCTGGGTGAAAACCTTGAGGAAGACATGAGGCCCAGATACTATTTGCATGTCTTGATCATCTCAGGAAAAGGACAATCAGATGGGTCACAGCAAAACCTGTTAACATTCCAGCTGATAACAGAACTCCCGTGAACTGGAAGGTGCCAGGAGTAGATCCCCAATTTCTATGGATCAAAACCTTTTTCCCTTAACCTTGGTGAAAGTATCAGGCTCAACTTCACCAGAAGCAGAAAGAAGTAAAAGTCTGATCCCCTCTTCAACCTTTACAAGTCAGCAGAATAAAAGGTTATACAGCATGCAATTGCACAAAGCAGTAATATTCATTGAAATGAATAGTTTTTTCCCCAAGTACTAGAAAACACTTGATACTGGCTAACGGAAATGTAAATATTTCATGGAACAAGTTACAGACGTGGCATTTTCACTAGAAACAATCTGAACTAAATCATTCAATCACAATTTATATCTAGAAGTGAAATGTTCAACAGATTAAAAAAAGGGAACACGTCCACCAAACTTGTTTCTGGATAAGCTGAAGCTGTAAACCATGATTGTCATTCAGAGAAATAGCTCCCAGGGCCAGTAATTCCAGGAGTGACAGACAGGCAGCATGGGAGACCCTGTAAGTATTGTTACAGCCCAGGTATTGGGCTGGAATCACAAACTATTCCAAAATAATTTTGATTCCAATCACAGCTTATTGCCCTGAGGAAATCACTTCATTTCTATTTCAGGTTTGGGTTTTTTTATTTATATAAGGAGAAGGATGTACGTTTTCCTATAAAACTATTTCAGAGGAGTAGTGGGCAATTACTTATGACTTGTAAAGCTTTTTGAGGTAGCAAATCTCTGTTTTCGCTCCAGTCTTGTATTTTAAAAAGCCTGCAATTTTCATAAATCTACCTGTAAACATTTCATGGCACTAGAAAAACTAACCTAACTTCTGGTTATACTTCCAGAGTGAAATAAAAGTGATATAAGGAAGTATAAATTAAATGTATCAATATCAAACACTGACCCTCACTGTGCCTGGGGAGAATTTTCTCAGCAGCAATGATGGTGATGTACTGCAGGACCACTGCAATTAGCAGCACTGAAATCTCCTAACCTAGCAAGTATTCCCACATCAGAAAGTCTTGTGTGTGCATATATATATATGTGTGTCTCCCAGAGGAGTCTGTCAATGATTTTTTGGCTTATTTTTGATACATGTATATTTCCATTTCATGTTCTACATTAAATAAACACAGATGGAAACTTAACCGTGTCGAAAGAGATTCCAGCCAACAACTCTGAGATACCGTTTTACATTTGATTTTGTATTACCTTTTATCTTGTATTACCATAAAGCAATTAATGTAACAATTTTTTCATTAGCTGACAATAAATAGGAATTGTAGTAAAACACGATTAAACCTAGAGTTACCCATCAAGCTTCAAGCATTTAACTATGGAGTTAAAGAAACTGCAGATTCTGTGCACAGCCAACAATAAGACGCAGGACTTGGAGAATATGATTCCTCTGAGATCACTACCATTCTCCATACGTGCATCTCTCTTTCTCCTTAATTACTACACAGGGAATCTATGGTAATACAGTTCTTCATCTGGGAACCTTAGATGGAAGGGAGAATGCTGGGTCCTTGTTCTCTCTAGCGTATCTTCCACTCTGTTTATACATGTGACCACAGTTAGAGCAGATTAAATATGGCCAATATCAGTAGCAGGAAGCTTTCAGAAGCTAAGTGCTAAGAGGCATCCCTCATACTTCAATTAGGCATCGCCTAAGAATCCTGATTGTTTAAGGTATAAGCTGTTGCTTTTCAAATTAGGTTGTTTTTTGTGTGTGTTGTTTTTTTTATAGGTACCATTGGCCTCTAAAAATCCGTTCATCTTGCAATTATTCCTATTCCTTCACTGACTGAAAAGCACAATTAAAGTAAAGCCTGTAAATTTTTTTCAGTGTATTAGGCACATTCTCATAATCTTAGTCTTGTCCTCTATTAACAGCTATCTACAGAAGGCTACTTCAGTCAACAGTGAATGGCTTGAGAAACTGAAAAGCACTTACTTTGTCCCCTGAGACCGAAAGCTTCAAATCCTTACTTTTAAGTTGCTCTAGGCTTGAGACATGATTCCATTCTCCTAAATGGCAGCACTATACACTGCTTCAATTCCACTGGGTCATTCTTTATTTAAATTCTCATTAAGACAGGCTTGGGTAACATTACATTTGCAATATACTTCTCCAGATTCTGTATTTTGAAATCCAGCTACACAGCTACAACAGCTCTTTCATTAACTCACAAATGCCAGACAGAACACTTGGCTTGGCAGTCACATACAAGTTTTTTGGAATGTTTACAGACAAAAATCCTCTCCCTTGACCAAAACAATAAAAGGAATTATACCCACAGCTTTGGTCTGAAGATTTAAACATAATACAGCTTGAACAGAAAGTTAATGGTAAGTCAATGTCTTCCGATACAGCTTCATACAATATTATGATCCCATCGACCTTTTGAGGATAATGTGGCACAATTATTCATTCAAATTGTGGACATCTCAAGAGAGAAAACCACAATGTTTGTTTGTTGGTTGTTTTCTTTTCAAATGTTATTTTTGTTCATTGCAGCGGGAAGGGACAAGAACAGAATGCTTGCACAGATGCCACCAATAAACTTATTTTTAAAAAATACAGCTAGGAAACCATTAGTAGATGCACTTTCCACAGACATTGAGCAAGATACTGAGCAACCTATGGTTCTCTGGCCCCAAACCTGCAAGCTAGTTTCCACCAAATGATCTATCTGCTACTACATTGCATAGGTCAGCTGTTTGTGAAAATGTAAATGAAATCCATTCTAAAAAAACCAAAATGTAACTTTTCCTTTTTCCTTGTAACATGTAGGTTTTCCTTTTGACTACGTTAGCGATACAGTCATCTCCCTATGTTGTTACATTTTCCAAAATGAATCAGCATTAAAGAATGGACATGGAGAACCTTGGCTGATCTGATACAGTATGCTTTTTTGCTACAATTTTCTTAGCAGGTAAGTGTTCTTGGAAACTCCATCAGAGAGACTATGGGACCATGTATAAACTGATAAACCTCACTGTAGTGCTGTTGGTTAACTGATACCATGGTGTCTTTTAAGCCCACAGTACAGAGCTGCAAAGAGAGAAAAGTAAGAATTCCTGAGAAAAAGCCTTATCCAAGTTCCCACCTCTTGTCCTGCCATATTTCAGGTGAATGTCCCAAGTTCTGGATGCTATCGCAAGGGAAGTTTTCTGTTTCTTCTTTTAGATTTGCTCTGCTTTGCAAGAGATTGAAGCCAGGCCTCACATTCTAGCTAACTCCACTAATTAGACTAATTAGCTCTATAGATCAGATTTCTTCCCATGAACTGATGAACATTAGATTATTTAGAATATGGTCAACTGCCAGGAGGCATTAAGATGATCTGTGCCCAGAATGGCCAGTATAGCTCAGGTGCAACAGCACTTTCACCTCACGTTCTGTTGTAAACACGTAACTATGTTATACTACAACATTACATTCGATTTTTAAAATACAGCTTTGTGTAGTTAACTCATAAATATATGCCCTACAAATTACACAGTGTATTTTCACTCACAAGAGAGACCTAAATAGGAAAATTTTAAAAAATATAACATCCTAAATCACTCTACCATATAAACCAGCCTGTTAAACTGAATCAATATAAAAGCAGTAAAGCCAACTATCACAAAACGACCTAAAACATGGTGCAGAATTAAAATCTGTGAAGACAACTGAAGTTATACTCAGCTTAAGTAATACTTGAATTTTACTTTTATATGTATGCGTGCACTAAGTGTAATCTGAGAAATGTATTATCTGGTCTAACCAATACTAACCAAAGTAATTCAAATTCCAAATAGAAATCATAGTACAATGTCATTTTACAGTTTGCAACTTTACTTACAAATGGGACTAAAGAGATTTCGAGACAGACTAAAATAAGACTTCTCTAGTGTATGCTAAATTGTAATTTCAACCTCTCTTGAAAGAAAAAGGGTAATCCCTGCTCATTTACACACTTAATTCATAACTGCTACAGTGTAGCTAGTGACAACCCCAAGCACAAGAAGACAGAATCAGACCTCCCATGACAAAATGCTTGTATTTGCATCATATTCACGTACAACAGAACTGACTGAAGCAGTTCAAGGACCTGAGACGTCTATGTCAATGAACTCCACATATGGGATCAAAGACCGTTTTCCTAAAAGGATATGCAATAATGCAAATATTAGAGTAATTCTTCTAATATACACACACTTCTCAGGAGGAAACCAGTGTTTATGTTTTTAATATAGTGAAGACAGTTCCTTTACAAAGCAACAGCTGTGGATCTGTCTTTGATTAAACTTACCAGCTAACACATGAGCATTTTATAGTAAAGGGTGCTTCCGGGTTTGCTAAGGAAGGATTCTAAGGTTAGGTTGGAAATTCTAGTTAAATTAGTAGTAAGAAAACAAAATAACCATAGACTTAAGGGATAACGTATATAAAACTGAAAGGAGGAACTGGAGGCTCTATATCTTTTATAGTTTAGGTAACACCTCTGAGTCTCTCTGGCTGTCACTCACCTGGCATTCTAAGTAATAGCTATACAAAATTACATAGATATAATACCCGAGTAGGCAAAATGTTCACAAGAGATGCAAGAAATCTATTTTAAGTCCATGCATTAATTAATGCTATGAAATAACTGGCTATTCTACGCCCTCCTATGCCTGCTTTTCTGTTTGCTAGGGGGAAAGAGGAAGAGGTAAGGACATTGGTTTGAAAATTTTTTTGACATTTCAAACACCTTCATAGGACAGGCAATTTAAGTTCTTATGAATATTTTCAAAATTAATCCCATGCATACTTGCACATTTTACAACACCGTTTGTATGCCTTATTTTTAGAAATTCATTAAGAAAAAAGGTTAATCCTATGGGCAAAATGCACACTAAACTGCAAGTTACAAACCCTCAAGCCAATAAGTACACATTGAACACTATTCGCTGGAAAATGGCAGAAGGTAGTATCAGAGTCATTCCCGTGGTACATCTCTTTCCACAGCCAGCCTCTATCTTTTGATAAGTCATTAGAAAAGATGACATGTGTATCCTGGCACAACTAGGTCCTAGGGAAAAGTTGACAGATGTTCCAGTATAAATCAGTTCTGATGCACATTGTGTTGCCTCCAGAGGCATCTTCTGGTCTTCTACAAAAGGTTACTGAACCATATATAATACAAAAATGCAGATACAATTGTAAGGAATAAATGTAAGGTTCTGCTTTACCCCACTTAGAAAGTCTAATGCATGAATAATGTTCCATCTGCACAATGGTCAAATGTGACCGAAATTGATTTTAGATGTACCACATAGAGCAGCACAGACCTTAACAAGCTTAGTGACATAGGGGACCTTGTCAGGAATCTGTACAAAATTCATGATACAAGAAATTTGTATAAATGGGAATCTGGGACAAAGAAGAATGGGGGTTATACTACAGGAAACTTTTGTACCAAGTAATCAAAACGAATCACATACTGAAGGCGTTCTCAAGTAGAATATAACAAAGTTTAGTCACATTAAATTTATAATAAACATGTGAAACATGTCAAGTATGCAGCTACATATCCTGACCATTAACTTTTCTGTATGCATGAATAAAATGCAAGCAACAGGAACCAAACAGCCTTCTGCTAACGCGTTCACCTGGAGAGATACTTTTTTTTTTTGCCTGCAGCTTTAATCTTTTCACAACATACCTTTGTCAACATCATGGCAGTGTAACCCACCTGCATCTGTCATAGTCTGGTGTTGCTCTAGGCTTCCTCATATCACTCCTCAAACGCTAGACAATGATCCATTGACATCTGGCAATTCTGCAGAGGAAAGAAAGAAGAGTCAGAGTAATAATATTCCACACTTTCTTCCCTCTTCTAATAGCAAATGCTCCATGACACTGCAGAGCTGGAGGGAGTTGATGTATACAGAACTGCTCTAGCCTCCTGGTTCTCCTTCTTGGTTTTGCTTGGGTAATTCTGTAATCATTCTGAGCAGCCAGATTAAACAAAGCAACAGGGAGAAACTGTGTTTGATCTGTATTTGACAGGAGAAAAACCACGTTACAGCAGCCACTTTACTCAGTAACTTTTTGTACATCCAAAAATGCCATTTTAGCCTGCTTGCTCTGTTTAACTCACACTTGTTTCAAATGTTGAGGGCTAGTTTAATTCTCATTATAGGTTTCATCTGGATTCAGCATAACATGAACAACGTTGTGAAAATTCTACAAGTGTATCCGGGGGGAAAAACCCAGAATTCATTTATAGTCTGTTATTCCTCAAAATACATGGTTTTCTTATAAACACTATACCACAATTAATATGTTTCATTGTCAAAAACCGGAATATTAAAAATATTTCTTAAAATTCTTAGCTTTCAAAATAAACCAGATACAAACATTTTCTATACGGTTAAACCAAATTACTGAGTTTAAATGATTAATAACAAGCAAGTTTATTTTACCAAAACTGTTTCAAAAGCTTTTTAATGATGAATTTGCTTTCAGTAATCTTTGGAAGGATTATGGATTAAAAAAATTATTAAAAGAATTAAAAAGGCTGTAAGGTAAGTATCCTAAATTTTGGAAATGCCCTATACACAAACTGGGACCTTTATTCATTAAGAGCTCAGGATCAACAACCATCTTTGAACAAGGACTTATAAATATTTTCACCTTTCAACTTGACCTATAATTTTCATCAATATGTAAATACCATTGATGATATTTACATCCTTCTGAATTCACTGCACTCTGTTCAACTCATTTCTGGAATACGACATAACTCATCTTTTCATCAGCTCTTTAAATTCTCTAACTATAGCAGACAAACACCTAACAAACAGGAGAGACTGCATCCTGATAAGGCAACAGTGTTATCTTCATTTTATAGATGAAGAAGTGAGACAGAGAAACAATAAAGCTTCCTTTAAATTAGGATGCCCAGTCTAAAATACTGAGGGATCAATTTTTCAGAGTACTTAAATTTATAGCACAGTGAACATTAAAATCACTGATCTAATTATCTAATTCACTTCAAACTGTGTCGAAGTCCGTGTCAAATTCTCCAGTTGTAAGCCAAGGAAAAAAAAAAAAGAAAAGCAGCATTAGTATCTGTTTCAGTATTTTTAAACGTTCTTCCCAAACCTCCAAACTGGACGAAATTCAATTTGAACAGCCTCAAAAAGGAGACTGTGCTCTGAAATCCTCCTAGCCTGTCCCACTCCATATTTCCCACCACATCATGCATTGACAATTCTGCAGCCTTTGGGACAAACAAAATAATTCTCAATGTATAAAACCACTTCCACAGTCATTAGGTTCATCCACTCCCAGACAAATCTTTCCCAACAAGCATTCAAAATTGTAAGTCTTATGTTGAAGAGTACATCACAATTCACTTAAAAGGGAGAGAAAGATTTCCTTGGTTTTAACAATTCTAAACTTGGGGGCTGATTTTGCAATCTTGGTTTCCTTTGGCTGTGTTTTGTGTGAATAGCTCTCCCTATGCTTAAACAAACAAAAAGCAAACCTCAAAAATCCCCAGTAATTTAATCTTAACTTTCCATCCCTTGACCCACAGCATCTCCACCAATCAGTCCAGTTACGGGCTTCCAAACTTTGGAATGTGTAACAGCAGAAGGATGAAGGAAGGTGCTTTAGCTTGAAACACCAGAGTGCAGTGAAGCCCTGTCTCAGCCAAATGGCTGAGAACTGAGACAGCAAGGCCAAAAATGACAAAGTTTGAGAAGAGGCTTAGCACATCCCAGAGCACAACTGTATATTCAAAAAATCAACCCTCAAGCCCAACAGTTTCAGTCTCAAGAAGCAGTTGTTTTTTCCAATCTAGTTCCCTCTTACACATTTCAAAAAATCAGAGACTAGATCTTTTAACATATATAAATGGCATGAGAACTGTGAGGATGAGGACACAGTTTAGCTGCACAGGATTAAAAAAATGGAGAAGCCTAAAGCCTCATCCCTACTTTCCTATGAAACAACAGTTTCAGAAAGCAGGCTTCCAAGCAGACTCACAAAATATGTCTGAACCAATATGTTCCATTCAGGAAGGCATTCAGGCACCACAAATTCATGAACTAAAAGGTCTGTCAGTCACCAATTTAGTACAGTGATTTACTCTTACACGTTGCAATGGCATTATGAGCCACACACCTCTTTGCTTTGAAAGAAAACAAGAGCAGCATTTTTCAAATTGAGTTTAAATTTATACATTGATTCCATAATGTCTCAGGCTGCTTTCTCTAACTCACTTCAAGATTTTGAACCGCAGAATTTAAAGACATGCAACTGAAATAAAAGTTAATACAATAAAACCAGTTAAGTGTTTCTTTCTACTGTCAGTCAATTCAATTTTCACAGATAGGAAACAGAAATAATTCAAATAGCCATTCACCCAGTCTTCTTTTCTTGATTTTGACATACTTTGTTTTGCATTCTTTTAAATGCATCACACTTTAAAGTGTTTAGGGATCATATTCCCTGGCATATAAAGATTCTTCGGTATAGATTTATACAGAGGGGACTGCAGCAGCTTGAACAACGGAAGCTAATAACATCAACACAGCATGCGTATGATTTTATGCACAGAAACTTGGCAAGAGTAAGAGTGTTTTTAGTGGAATGTGGCTATGCTAATACTCCCTCCTGTGAATAGCTTCTTTTTACTGTATAATCAAGATCTCCATGCAGTGATCTGAGAGGCCTTTTCACAAAGCTGCTTTCAAAAATGAAATTATCTTCATTATTATTAATTTTATGAAAATAAATTGCCTTGGAGTTTAGTGCTAATTACTGTCCCTGTCATATAGTCCAATAAGGGGACGTGCTGGATTTTATGCAACAGAATCTCAAAGATACAGGCTACAACCCTACAAAGTAATAAAATGACTTCTAATAAGCATAATAGAAACCTTGAGGTAAAATGTCTCTAGTCACAATTACCTCACAACAGAACACAATACAGAGCATATCCCTCTTTTATTTTAAGCTCCAGTACTGCTACTTTTATGTTCAGAGAAAACTTCAGAATAAATACTACTCTTTTCCTACTGTATTTTACAAGTTGTCAACATGTAAATACATGTCATACATGGCTGACAAGGAATCCACATCTGCATTTTGGCATGTCTGGGGCTTTTATTTCCTTGTTTTGAAAGTAAGACATTGTTATTGAAATACTATTGAAAATATATAGTAAAAAGCACATACTAAAATCCATTAAGTCTGAGAAGTTTCTGCCCTGATTTCGCCCACAGATGAAGGGTTCAGAACACCAAAAAAACCTTGATTCCTGTTATCACTTAAGAGCAGGCCAGATAAGCTCTTGGATCAAATTTAAGATACTTCAGTCTAAAATCACCTGCCAAGTGCTCAGCCACGAGCTTAGGCTGAGCTTACTGTCTAAGACAGTGTTGTCTTACATGTCACAACTTGATGGCAGCAATATATGAAAGAGGAGCTCTGCCACAGCCTTGAATACCCACTCCTCGGAACGGCCTTTTCAGGTTTCACCTACAAAACTGAGTCCCAGGGCGCTCTGGGCTGTAACCTGAAGAAATCTGTTCGCTGAGACTGAAAACCACACAGTGGCTTAAGAAAAACTGTACTACTAATACTGTAAAACTGTAATACTAATAACAGTTTATCTCCTCAAAAACTAGCAGTTTTGAAAATTACTGGTTTTATTTTCTGACCTGAAAATTCATGAGAGAAAGAAGCTAGAAACATCTGAAAAAAATACCAAACCCCACAAAATCTTAATTCATGCTGGTTCATTCAAAGAGAAGTACCACAAAGCTGTCTGAAGAGGTGAATGTGGAAACTCCTGCTGCTTTTAGTGCCTTTCTATAAACTACAGTCAGCAGAACCAAACAATATAATACAACATCTCCTACATAAAAATAGCTTAATAACTGCTAGGTAAGGGAAATAAAAGTTAAAAGGAAGAAACAGTTTTCTCCGTTCTCTCTTCCTCTCTCCCCTGTTCAACCAGGGACATCTTAGATGAAGCTGTTCAGTAAATCGTAGGGCTTGCTTAGGTAAAGCAATTATGAGGAAAGAAAGTTAGTAAGAAATCACTGTTTGGGTACTGATACAAGTTTTACTTTCATTTAAAACCAAGGCAAATGCAGCACAAATCACCAACTATATGAAAATAGTTATCACTTAGAGTAAACAGTATTGCAAGCAGGTATGTAACACCATAAGCCCCCCTGAGACTTTGGGTTGAAAGCAAAGAACATGTTTATCTCTAGAAACACTACCTTCCTAATTCTTTAGGTTTTTAAACATAAATGATTTATTTAAGATACTGTATGCAGATAACACTTCAGTTTTACGAAAAACCCACTCTGTTTATTTAAAGTGTTTTTAGAGATATATAATAAATATATTGAACATTTACTTTTCTCTCAAGTTGAGAAAACAAATGTGAAGCTTCATTAGATATGAAGTATCAGGCAAAATAACATAAACATCACATCCATCACAATCTCATTCACTTAATTAAATTCAGATACTCAGCTGAGTAATTTTAATTAGTAGTACTGGACATGTTTTCAAGATGTCTGGAAGCAGGAGTTTTCAATAATTTATCCTTCTTTTCTTGGAACTCAGAAATATATTTCATTATTTGACTGTAAATGGCTATGCCTATAAATTTTTCCCATGAACCATGAATTATTCTAAGTTTGTTCATGATTAACGGGTGGCTAAATAGGAGTGGAATAGGGCTAGCGTGTGTTAACTGCAGCTCACTGTTGGAAGATGTTAGCTTGACGGAGTCACAGTAAATGACTATTTTTTTTCTTAACCAAATCTCAAATGCAGATCTGCTGTAAAAGCACTTTTTATTTTCAGATGAGTTAAGGTTGCATTTCAACTCACTCACAGGATTCCCAAGTGACTTCATGAAATCATGGAGTTTTTTTTCATTCAGAGTTGTAGCTGTACTTTTGACCTCAGCAACTAACAAAAAATACCGACACTGACTTCTTTTTCTTCGGAGGAGGAACTGATAATGGATACTGCTCATTATTCTGTTAATTGAGAATTTATTTTACAAAACATAACTTCTCAGTAACAGGAGAAGCCAAAATAAAAATTTCTCTGCCCAGAGCAACAAGATTTGTTCAAGAAGGTTCTTACAAAACCTTTGCATTAGGCTTTTTTCCTAACACTGTGTCCTCTGGTTGTGGCCCACACTTGGCTCGTCCTCTGCCTTTCTATCTGCCTTCTGCTTCTGGTCTCTGAAAACACACCCACCCACATCCATCCAGAACAATGAGCTTTTAACACCTCATGCCTTGAGCAAATCTTATCTTTGTCTTTGATAATACAGGTACCTACCCACGTTTTGATTTGGCAACTGCTCGTTTTTAACAGTAAATTGTAATGATGTCTCAGAGCTATCTTAAATGACATATAAGCTGCATTCTTAGCTAAATTATACCTAGCTCATAACCACTTAAAACATACCAAGTTTTTTCCCGCAGTTCAAAATGTTGCTAAAATTGCTAATTCAAGTACTAAAGGCTAGGAAATGTCCCCAAGGTTTCCTTTTCAACCTTGGTTTATCACCTAGGTACCATTAAAAACTGTTAATTTTTAATAGCGTGTTAATATCCCACTTTTTTTCACTGACTACATTACTGGGGAGTCATTCGCCCACTGAAGGAGCAGCATTCTGCAACCTGACTGCCCTGCTTTTAGTTGGTAGTGACTCATACAGAGGACTGCAAAAACCAACGCGCAGACTTGTGCTTTGGGCAGCAGAATACCTGCCTCAGCCATAGTGTTCCTTGGTTTGTTTGCCGTTATCCTGACATCAGACAAGCCTAAAGCACAAATGATTTGTCACAAATGTGCCACCACATGCAAAAATTTTCAGTCTAATACAGTTGATAGAGCAGCTGATTAAACACTGTATTTATTGTTTACATAATCTCAAATGCTGGGCACTTGCTAAGATCCTCACACCCAATTTTGTTTAACAGGCAATGGTGTTAGTATTTTTTATAGGAAGAAAGTGCCGCTGCATTAGTCTGCCTGCATGAGAGCTCAACCCGAAACCACGATGTTCTACTTCTTCCTGTAGAACATCTGTGAAGTATAATTATAATTAAGCATGTCTTGAATATTAATTGTTCTAATGTCACTGATGTAATGTCCTAGGATACACTGAATCAGTTCTGTTTCAAAGTACTGTTTTATTTAAGAGCTTTGCCAGATGTTCTAATCATTTCACTTAGATTTTTCCACCAGGAAAACAGTTGCTGAGACTTGTGAATCTCCTGCCTTTGCCAACTGTCAAGGAAACAATTTCATCCCCAAAGAGGTGAAATCTGTAAGAATCTTCTTTAAAAAAAAAAAAAAGAAAATCAGAAGCATTACTATTGCTGCTGGCTTATAGAAGATTTTCCTGAGAACAATGCAATTACTGTAATCTTGGGCAACAATGAGCTCTTTTATTCATTCAAGTAGTCAACTAGATTTTCTATTTGCATCTTATTTTGACACCAGATCCTGCTGCAGAAATTCAACATAGTCTGTTCCAGTGTTATAGAAATGACCATTTTAGAGGACCATATCCTTAACTGATACATCACTGTATCTCTGCTGACTTGAGCGGTCATATGCCAGAATAGAGCATCTGAGGAGCTGATCTCTCTCTAAACTTTTTTAAGATTGGGGAGAGACTCTCAAGAACTGCTCAGACTGAAACATGTTTTACAATTACTGATTCTGACAGTCCCAGACCATGGCATGTAAATTTCCTTGCATTTCTTCAGAGCTGCACTACCTTAAATGTGCTATTGTAACTTCTTTATTAAGAACAATAAAAGAAAGGCCTTTGCATCAAGGTTCAACAGTGACAACGAATGACTGCAACATCAAACTATGGCCTCGGTAAGAACCCTATTTGCTTGACATATTTGTTCTGAAATAGTTCTTTCAAAGTACCTACTTACAAAAAAATTGTTGAACAGCACAGCAGTTAAGGATTTGATCTCATCAAGTGTCAAGTGACTCTCAAGAAACAGTGAGTTTCTTATTATGCATTATTTTCAGCAAGAACAGATTGCATGGAGTGGGTTAGAACTTTTAAATCCACATGAGCTTAACATGCACTTGGAAGATTTTGGAATCTTGAGAAGGGATGGGACCAAGATGACTTCCAGATGGCCCTTCCAACCTTACAGCCATCCTGGGACGCTGTGAATGAGCAGTTCATTTATGTGGACAGAGGGAGCAACACTTACTGCCAGGGTTGTTTTCATGATGAATAACACACGTTCAAGATGCAGGCCAATGCCTGCTTGGGCTTTGGTTGGATGAGCTTTTGGGTAAGCATATTTGAAGATCACGGATAGGTAAGAATACTCTTTTGATTACAAAAGATAACAACATTCACTTTTTTTGCCATGTTCGCTTTACACAACGTTCACCTGCACAGAAATAATTTTAATCAACATGTGGTAACCAAGGTGAGCTTCTCTACCTTTATAACGATCTGGACCAAACTGTTCTGCTAGTACTGTGCTAATTGCAAGTGGAAAACGAATTGCGCCAACATTTTATGGTGCCAACCCAACAAACAAGTCATATATGAGTCCTGAGGTATCAGACAAGACAAGTATTATCAAGCCCCTATTCTGTTCATAAATTCTGTGTGGGGAAATGATCTCAGTCAGAGTACAAGTTAAATAGTTAAATTTTGCTGTAAAGAATTCTTCCACATTTAAGTTCTACATCGAATCAGAGTATACAATAACATATTTTAAATGGGATATACCATATTCGAAACGTTTTTCTTTCTTCTTATATACCTTGATCAAAATTTCATAATAAATTGGTCTGAGACTGATAATATTTATCAAGCAATGAGTTCTTGAAAGCATCTTCAAAGGAGATCATGATAGGAAGAGCAGAAGATGTAGTTTATCACCATACTCATTAACAGATGGTATTAGCATGTGTCTCATAAATAACAAGGAAAAAATATATGAAAAAAAAAGTTTTTCAAAGGTGGCCAGAGCTTCTAATATTAATTTATGTGTTAGAAGAAAAAAGTGAAAAAGATATGCAGTAATAAATGCAGTGAAACCCTAAGTAAAAAGGAAAGTTTTACCCAATTTTTTCCAAATATTACAATTGTCCCTCTTTTGCTTTCTTATACCATATAGAAAAAAAAAAACTGTCAAGGTTTAAAAATTTAATTTTTGCATGTAACTGTAGTATTTTTAATACTTTAATCAAAATACATCTGAGAGTAAAAGAAGGAAAATAAAAGCGTGATATTCAGAAAAAGAATACCCACTGTGCCAGAAAGACTTATTTTTGAATCAAAAAGGATGAGAATAAATTCCCTGTTCCAATAAACCTTTAACTACTTAGACACAGCGGAATGGTGTTACTGGAAAATATAGGTAGATGCCCTAGTTAATAGCCATCCATTCGAGTCACAAGGTAATCAGAAAATTCTGTGGTACTATGACCTTTTCAATTGTCTTTAAATGTTTCTGTGGTAACTATATATACTTTGCATAAATGGCTTCTAGATATCAGTAATCACTGAAAAAAGGCAGTTTTCAAGATAAATGGTCAACAAAATTTAGAAAGTATACAAGTAGCAAGTAGATAGTTCCAGCATAATAAAAAGGATGAGCAATGATCACCCTATTTAAATACATAGCTAAGAAAGTGGTCATTCCCTAAAATATACTCTGTATTTTGTCCACAAAAGTATGCTAGAGACAAAAAAGCATATAAATAATACAACCCTGAACTGAATCCATAGGTAATTTAAAAATTTCTATGAGAAAACCAGGATATTTAGAAGTGCAATTTCTCCTGTCGGAAAATGGTTTTGCTATAAAATTTCAAACAAAAATTATTTTTGCATTTCTTTAATAACTGATACTGATAAAATTAACTACCTCACTAGGTGAAATACGTAATATAAGGAATATGCATTTACTCACGGTGTGGTAGTAGAACATTTAAAAGATTAGCAAAAGTTTCTGTATCAAAATAAGTAGTTTTCTGATGTATTTATATTTTTATCCCAGAATTTCATCACAAGAGATCAGCAAAACAAATCCTTTTCCAGATCAATGAAGCACCGGCTAAAGTTACTGCAGAAGTACCTGACCAAAGCTTTGAAAAGGCTACCCATCTAGCAAAACTGGTGTTATCACTGAACAAGAACAGTAACATATGTTATGTGACTATTTTCACACTATGACTGATTAATTTTGACTTGGCTGGTTGTTTATGAAATACTGGGTAAAAGCCAGAGACAACTTTTTTCTTTCCTTTTTTTTTGTTTCTGGAAGCTTTCATCTAACAATAGAATACTACGCAGTGCTTCTCGAGTGTTAACAACCCTCAGTGTCCTCTTGCCAGCTGATGAAGCAAGAAGAAAATTAATTCCATTACCCCTACTGACACAACATGCATGCCAACTAGTAACTCCAAGCAAATGAGACATGAAAAAATTAAAAATAAAAATCAAGATTTACAGAGCTGTTCTTTATAAAATAGACTTGTCTTCTATACCATTACCATAATTTTCAAGCAGGTCTGTGACCTTAAAATTGTACAAGCTGTATCATCAAAATCTATTTTCCAATGGCTGATTTGGAGAAGTTCACAGAATTACAGGTGAGGTTGGGCACCAAACCTGCAGATCCGTGACTTCAGTTCTCTGTAACTGCCCTCTCCCTTTGGGGAACTTTACAGCTGTCCTCACATCAGCAAAACAGATGGGAACATTTTTTAATTCAACAAAGAAAGAGAGCATATAGTGCACTTGTTTCCACAGAGAGCAAAGGTTCCCTTTAATGGGCTTACTGTATTCTCATTTTCGTAATTAATTCTGTTGATCAAGAGACTGAAGTTCAATCTTACGTTCCCTTTTTTAGCCTAAACCAAAGACTGATGGCTTCACCATTTCATCAACACTGGCAGATACCGCTGAGCAAGCCAGACGCTTCCACAAACAGCAAGAGGTCTGCTTTCATACAAGGCTTGGACTACTAAAAGGAACACATTTAAGGAATGAATTCTAATCCTCCCCAAACTCCCTTATTTTTAATATTACCTTGCCCATTAAATACGTTCCTCATCAAACTTTACTATTCTAGTCAACATGCACTATCTGAAATGTGTGTTGCTCTTTAGTTGAACATCAAAGTGAGAATATCAAGTAATTCCTAATTATAAACAATCAGAAGGAACAAGACTACTTCTTGTTAAATATATTTAATTTTAAAATATCCTTCCCTTTTCAGGGGAATTCGTATCCTCACATCCTGCTGTTCTTCTCACTTTCTAAGCAAGTTCCTTTGAAAGTGCTACAGCGCTTAGCTGAGGTCACAGTGTATGACTTCCTTGAGTAGCAGAAAAGCACAAAGATTGAAAAAATAGTTGCTCTAGAAATCCTTAAAAAAAAAATCTATTTTTGTTCTTAAAGTGCTATTAATTTTTATTTCCCTGTCAGGAAAATAAGCAAATTGGATATATTTTTTAAAACATTTTATGTGGAGGTTAGATAACCATAAATAACACTATGTACATCTTGTCTTATGTGACACCTTATTCTTAAGAGATGGAATTGTGGGGTTTTTTTTTAATTTCATGCATTATTAAGGACTCCTGAGATGTAAAGCGCTCAAAGGTATGCCAGTGACAAAAGATGACCCTAATAGTAAGGAACAAACAGCTAGGTGCATAGCATAGCCATCAAAAATGTAATTTAACATATGAATCAGCACACGGTTCCTTACATTTATTACTACCTATTTTAACTCTGAAGTTATAGAATTTTATAATTTCCGTTTGTTTTATCCTGATTTCCCAAAGTGTTGGTGCCTTTTGTACCACAAAAGTTGGTAAATGACATCCGTTTTCTAAACAGTACTACTGACCTACTTTTCCTTTAAAAAGCCATCTCCTACTTAATTTTATACCTCACATGAGGCAGGCTCCACTGAGAAACGTAAAGGCTGCCAGTAAAATATATTTGGTTTTGGACAGTGCAAGCTATAAACAAGATAATTTGTTTCTCATATTTATCCCACTCAACACACTATTTTTTGTCAATTATACCGATATACCCTGTATTGAATACCTCTTTTTTCAGCTGAGAAGTAAAAGAAAGTATCAGTAAAGCAGTATGGCTGGGGAAAAATCAGCCAGGAAATTATGCATGAGTATAGTTCAACATTATCAAGTTCTTATTGATTTCGAACTGTCAGAGGTTGACAAACACACAAAATCTTTTTCACTTGCTTTCTGATTTCATTACTTAATGTACTAGGTTGAATAACAGTTTTCTAATGTGCTTACTTGTTGCCATCATACTGTTGGACACCGAGCAAATACCTTCTAGTTTTTTTTAAATGGAGGTATAATGGAAAATGCTATCTGCTAATGATAATACTTGTTTATTAAATAAGGTTTGCTACAATTATTTGGAATAAGTTATCTTGCACTGTGAATTAAGCAGAAAATATTTTTAAATTTCCATGTGATCTTGCAACTGCCATTCTCTTTACTTCAAGACTGAAAGTGGTATTTTAATTAGTGAAAGCAAAAGATACCAGCTTGCCTACTACTGGTAGATGTTCCACAAGCAGTTTGGTCATAAGTCATACAACATACTTCAGCTATGATGGCATCCAAGAAGTGGACAGTTTCATGTGTGTTTGGTCCCCTATTGATCTCCAAACACTTGCAGTGAGACTGCTGATTACTACAAGCAAACAATTAAGTGACACATAGTTTTGTCCACTAACTAAATACACCCACCAAACATTTGCTAGAAAACTTCATTGGATTTCAGTGTATTTTCTATTACAATCCACAGATTACATACTTTTTCATTCTTAGTCCAATACTGCAGAGCTTACTTTTTCACGCATGAATAAAAAAGTTACTATTAATTTAATGACACAGTTATTTTCTTAAATAATGATTGTTTCAGCAAGTAGAAGTTTATATTGTGATATCAAGTGAAAAGATAAGCAAAACATAAGTACTAAGGATGACAACTTTAAAATGCTGGTAAGTTGGGCTGAATAAGCAACCGTACTGCACACAATAACAGTGTGATGCATGCCTGTGGTTTTCAGTTTCTGTATATCAGACATCTATTCTTGCTGAGCACATTCTTAGCATTGTTAATATTCATACCTCCATGTGAAAATTCATAGGATCATAACCATGCTGAATTTTTGCTGATTATTTTTCTGAACAGAACGACATTCCTAACAATTTAGTCACAAAAAGAAGAAAGAGTATTTGGTCAATATATCACCTATATTAAGAACAGAGTAACCAAGTAAAATAGTTAGGATTTTTTGTACCTGTCTAGCATTAAAGAGAACAAATAAAGTACTTGATAATTTTTTTCTTCAATTATTAATTTTTTTATAAAAATCTACAGTGTTTAAAGATAATATTAATCTAGTATTTTCATCATGGTGAGAACCATCTAGAAGGTTTCTCATATTTAATGAA
>KZ506347.1:209445-220789 GCA_002844005.1 Limosa lapponica baueri | reverse complement strand
TGTGTGACCTGCTCTGGGTGGACCTGCTTTGGCAGGGGGGTTGGACTAGATGATCTCCAGAGGTCCCTTCCAACCCCTTGTGAGTCTGTGTGATTCTGTGTGAAACACTCCATGTTTGACAGACATTTAGCTGAGAAGAAGTTCAGTTCTTCTTTTAGTGGATGTTTTGTAACACAAAATGAACAACCCTGGCAGGTCTGAGCTACAGCATCGTAAAGCTGTAACTCGCTACTTAACACCAGACATGCGTTTCAGAGAGAAGAAATGAATATACCTTACTGTATAGGAAATTTTTTCTTTAACCTTAAGCCTGGCTGGATCTGAATCATTTACATCATGACAACAGCATAAGCTGAATTTGGAGAGCGAAGCTGCAAACCCAACCACAATTTATTCCTGAATGTAATATTCCCATTAGCCAGTGAGTTTTCTGTGCACTGGGCTCTACAGGCACATATCAAATTGATATCTCGGTCTTAATTCTGGGTTGCAATTACTGGAGCTGAAGTTTAAGATTTTTCCAACTGCCGAACTCACAAGCAAAATGACTGCAGAGCTACCGAAATTGATTATCAGGCTTCCTGTTTCCTCGCTGTGATCCAGTAATATTGACATACGGTACAAGGAAATTGCAATCTGAACTACTAGTAGCAATAGCTGGAGGCAATTACAAAAGGAGCATTGCTGGTGGTGGCACATGGGCTCCTGTATTAGATTTAACCACACTCTGATTATAACGCACTCGTTTGAGATAGCAGGAAATACTATATTTCTTTTTTAAACTACAGCCAAGAAAACATTTTTGTTTGCTTCTGTATTTCAGCCTTTTCTCTGGAGTAGCCTAAGAAGAAAACCTTCTGGCTCCAGAGATTCAGGTCTATTTTGTCCCTAATGTGGGCGATGCCTCAGGGCAAGTCATTTTATGTCTCTGAGCCTCCACATCCCCATTTGCAAGGCATTTCGTTAGGAATATGCTCTGTCAGCAAGCTTATGTTATTGACCACCTACATACCCCTCACTTGCCATCACCTTTCCTGGCTCTGCTCTAATCTTCTCTAGGGCTCGGACATTTCTTCCATCGTGCCACTGGCCACTTGCCACAGACCAGTTTTGCAGAGGACTGAGTCATGCAAAATTGTGCAAAAACTACCAGCTCTCCCTCTTCCCCACGACTCCAGCTGTGGGAATTTTAAGGAACATAAAAAAACAGAAAGATAACCAGGACCAGATCACAAAGCTTGGAAGTGTTACTTTTTTTTTTTTTTTAAATAATCTTCTTGTTCCTTATTTTCATGCTGAGGTAGGGCATACCCATGTCTCCAGCTAAATGAAAGTCTTCCCAAGTTCCACCAGACACTGACTTGCCCGGCCACTGGCATTAGCAACCTTTGTGCTGGTAAAGCACATGGAAGCATTTTACGCTCAATTATGTCCAAAAAGGTGCCCAAACCAAAATCGTGCTGGGAGTAAAAATGAGCAGAGGAGTCCTGTAATTTCAAGAGGAGTCTCCAGCACTGGTGACAATGGCATTGTAATGGGTTAGTGAACCACAATCTCCAAAGGGTCTCTGCTGCCAGGGTATTTTTCCAAATCCAAGGAATCCCCACAGGAGCTTAAAATAATTTTGCCACAGTGTATGCTCCCTGGATGCAAAACCTCCTGGAGAATCCAGCCTAGCTCTTGTGATATTCCCAACCCTGTTCAAAGCGGGGAGTATCCAATACCCCAATTATACAGGCTGGACAAAAAGGGAGCTTTGATTTTTCCCTCAGAGAAATTTCCCAGGGCAAAACATGCTCATTGCTTTGCATTTGCTACCAACCTAGTCTTGGTGCCATCCTGAAGTAATGATCCGTGGCCATCCGTTATGCAGAGGCTGAGAAAAAGTGGATTGTCATGGATCATGGCTTCTCGACAGGCCAACCTTTTCACAGGGAAAGTTCGGCAGAGGTGGGAAAGTTGTTTGGTGGGAGATTTTTTGGGGTTGGTTTTTTTGGGGTTGTTTTTTTTTTTTTTTACTTGCCTGTGTGATTTGTGAGAAAAGAGCTTTTACTAATGAGCTCTGCCCTCCTCTGTCCTTCAGAAGTCCCCTGGGGCTTTGCGTGTCTGACTAAGCCACAGCAAACACTAGCTGTGAGTGTGAATATACCAGATAAAACCACACCATAATTCGAGCAATCCTCCACCTGCAACCGCTGCTGAAGGTATAAGGCAGCATCTGTTGGGGCCACTATAAGCTATAATAAGGCTGCAGCGTAGGACTTTCTGCCTCTTTGCAATGCCAGATGTTTGCAATTCAAACAAAAGCTTTGCTGTAACAAACCCTGACTTTTAAGGCTTGGAAACCTTCTGTGAACCCTAAGAAAAATGAATAATTAAGAGAGCGAGGAAGCAGACATGCCAGAATATGATGAGAGTGAACTTTTCCTTCCTCCAGATGGGACAGAGTGGGAATTTCACCACTGCCATGAGGTGTCCGGGACCAAAATAAGAGAAATTCAAAAGAGTTGTACAAATGTAACCAAATCTGTAAATCAATTTTCTCGAAGCTCTTCGGCTCGGTCTATCTTTGACCATGATGAACTGGAAGAGGAGCATCCCTGGCGGTTGGACAAGTCTGTCATTCCTTCTCCATGGCTCATGTAGAACCAGACTGTGCTACACTCAACCAGGTGCTGGTCCCCTTTTGCTTGCAATACAAAAGTTAATGGGAATTTCATGTTGATTAAATGCGTGTAAAATGATGCTTGAAATGAAAAGTGCCCAGTTAACTGACTTTTCATCAGTAAAATCAGTTTAAGTTGCATAATGTTTTTCTTGTTAAAATAATTAGTCCTCAATCAGGGTAATTTGGAGGACTAGCTGGGTTATTTTAAGGCAGTGTGATGCTTTCTTCAAGAACGTTCTTTTGTATTTGAATTATTTCCACAAAGCGATGCAGATAATTGCTTAATGCTTTGTCATTCCAATACATAATCCCTCTGCATCTGAACAGTATTAATGGGAGCAGAACTTGGCAAAACTACCTGTAATTTTTTTCCCCAATCTTTTCCATGCCAAAGAGAGGACCTGTCAGACAGTGAGGTATGCAAACGTTCTGTTTTTTGCCTGCAAATTGATCCTGAAATAAAATTTATTCCTCTGGCTGCCGCTTTGGGATTGCTCTCATGTCACTTTGGTTTTAATACATTACATTTTAGCCAGGTTTAACCCCGGTCAATAGGTGCACCTTGGTTTCCCCAGATAAACAACTTTACTGAGCAGAATCAGAACCCAGGACTCATTTGTCCTTCATAAAGGCTTGTTTTGTTTGTTTAAATATTAGCATCCACCGGCTGTGCAAAATAGACCTTTTTCATTAGTTGTTTGATCATGGTGGGAAAAGCTATTAATTTAGTCAGTTCCCTGCAATGAGCTCTGGGGTTGCTACCAAACCACCAAGTGATGAAAACAATAAGTGCTGGACTGTATTAACTGTAAAGGTTAATCCATAAATCAAAGGGAAATGTCAGATGCCTTTTAACATTGATTGAGATGTAATTTGGTGTTGGTAGTGATATGTTTGTTACATAAATTCACAAATGCACTCAATTCCTGTTAGGAGTCCTGGTCTTTGTAACTTAAAACAAATTAAGTAGTTTGTTTTATTTATATAACCACATAAAGATTGATTACCTCATTCTGTTTAAGTTACGATACATCACCGATTTAAAATAAGTGAATACTAATATCCAGATCTTCTTCCCGGGTACATTTGACTTGGTATGAAAATAAGTATGCTGTTGTTTTTCCTGAAAGTATGCCATTACCTTAAATATGTTTAAGGCAGTTGTTCCTTTTAATTTTTGGTTTTGATTAATGTTTTTCAAATTACAGCATAAGAATTAGCCTTTGTATAAATGTGCTCAGAAGCATACAACATATTTTCTATATTATGGATACATCGTATTTAAATACATAATATAAAACAACAAATATGAGGAGGAAATGCCACAAATTAGATCAGAATGGAATATAGTTACTGGCGCCAAAACAGCAAGGAAAAGATCATTACGGTGGCTCACGGAAATGTTTCTTTCCACTACTTTTCATGAAAGAAATGTGAGGCCAGGGAATTCTTCTTTCGGTGCAAATGAGAATCAGGTCACCAGATCTCAGAATATAATCAAATAACACCAACCTTTTGAGCTGTATCTACCCTAGGAAATTGCAGAAGGAAGTCCCCAAGAACAGGAGCATCGCTCCCAGGTCTCTGTTAGCCAAAAGTGGAAGCCACTGGGCTTTTTCCCTGGCTGTCACCTGGGTGGACAGGGTCCTGAAGCTGCCAAAGCTGAGAGGACTCCGCGCTTCCAAACACTGCCGAGTCCCTGGCTCAATCTTTACATCACATTTCTTCCTTAGAGAGAACCTCAAATGGTACAGTTCAACAGGATAATCCCTGCACGAAGCCCATGGGAGGAATGTTTTAAAGGCAGTCAGGTAGAAGATCACAATCATTTTCTTCTGCTTAATTTAGCAGAGCCAACAGTGGAAATGTTTTCCCCAAATTCCTGAAGTGCATCGATTCAAACAGGCATCCAGAATGCTTCTAGTGAGATGAAGATGTGTAAAGACACAAGACTTGGACAATTTTAAAACTCCCCAAAAGTTCTTTATTCCGCTGTAACGGGATTCCTGGAAGCTCAGCAAATTTCAGCCATGGAGGTGGGCCGGGCAGCACCTTCCTGGGTAGATGTGCCAGTTAATTCGTTACAGCTCTAAGCCCTGATCCACCTCCTGATCAACCTCAAAAAGGAGATTTTATTGTCTATCTCCCTCTCTCTGTGCACACAGATTGCAATGAGACAAAACACGTTCCTTACTTACCTACATGTTCTATTTGCTTGCAAATTCCTCATGAATGTAATGAGGCATTTCAGTAATGTTTGGTCCACCTCAGATCTTGGCCAATATTTTAGGAGGGAAATTCCCGGACTCATGTAGGGGCCAGTCTTTTTTCAGTGGTGCCCGGTGAAAGGACAAGGGACAACGGGCACAAACTTGAACATAAGAAGTTCCATCTAAATATGAGGAGGAACTTCTTTACCTTGAGGGTGGCAGAGCCCTGGAACAGGCTGCCCATTGAGAGGTGGTGGAATCCCCATCTCTGGAGACATTCAAACCCCACCTGGACACGTTCCTGTGCGACCTGCTCTGGGTGACCCTGCTCTGGCAGGGGGTTGGACTGGATGATCTTCAGAGGTCCCTTCCAATCCCATATCATTCTGTGATTCTGTGACATGAATCCCTCTTTGCAGCTCCTGGCATAGGCCATGATGGGCACAGGTAGACACCTAGGTAAGGGAGAACAAATAAAGGCAATATCCTCAATCTCAGTTGGCTGCATCTTCTGCTCCTGCCCTCCCATGGCAGCTGGAAGGAGCCTGTGGAGGCTGAAGGGGCGTGGGGACGGAGAGTGATGTGCTCCAACATCGCTCGGTGGCTCTGCGAGCAGGGTGGGAGATCTGCATGGGGCTGGCATTCACCAAGCCCTGGGGACAGTCTGCCGTGGCTATCTAAATTGGCTCCTCAGAAGAGGGCAGAGAGGGGAAGATGCAGAAGGAGATTAAGACCACCCTGACCTCCAGCCGACTCCCACGGCTCTGCAATTTGTCCTCAGAAGGAAGCGGAAAAATGTCTTTGTAATCTGAAGCGATGCAGTCAAACATGAACCACAGATCTACGCGCAGGAAAGGCATTCCGATAAACATTACGATGTATTTTGCTGGGAAGAGCAAATCTCTGAGCTAACATGAGTCCTTCTCTCTCTCTCCACACTCTGTCTGGGGCATTCTTTTGTTATTGGCTTTTTCTCTTAATGTAAGATTACAATTCACAGATTTTTAAGCAGCATTTACTCTATTTATATACAGCGCTCTAATCAAATGTTCAATGCTCCTCACCTTCAAGAATGGAATCATAATGAGTGTATAATGAGCCACTCCACAGCCACTAGTTCCCATGCCTTTTAAACTAGCTTCAGCAGCTCTGAAATCTTCGGCGTAGATTAGTGGAGCCCTGCTGGTTCACATGGCTATTGTCTCTGGAAATAAATGAATATCATATTAATATTCACAATGTCATTCACTCGTATGCTAATTGGAAGGATTGCAAAATAAACTACAAAGACAAACACAAAAAGATGTGTGGTTACGGTAAATCTCAAGGACGTGAATAATAAAAGAGTGTTGGATGGAGAGGAACCTCTGAAACCACCAACTTTGGGGAATTCTTCCTACAATCCAACTGTCACTCACATGAAGCGCAGAGGCCGGCTCTCTTACCAGCTATCACGGCCACGTTCTTGTCCCGTGGGCCAGTGCAAATGGCAAAGATAATACAAACAGGGCAAGAAGGTCTACAGAGGTTGAGGTTCCCTTGTAGGTGGGGAGAGGAGTGCCCTGCTGGGCACCGAGCTGCATCCCTACCCCACGGCGAGGAGTTTGGTCGGCCGCAGGTGGGTGTTACCAGACTTTCATAGCAGCCAGCTCAAGATGATGAAAAATTCCTTCCCACTCCATCTTCACCCCTGCATCGTCTCAGATGAAACATTTTGATCACTGAAATGCTTCAGGGAGATTTTCCAAGTTGAATGTCACTGGAGTTTTTCTTGTCTTTGCTGTCTTTTTTTTTTCAATTTTTGGAAAATTGTTTCCTTGGTTTCTCTGGCACTGATTCAAACCCTTGGATTTGCCAGCTCAGGACTAGAAAGTGTAGATTCCTCCTGCAGGGACCTGTACATGGTTTACATCTGGCCACTTGTAAAGGAAAAGGAACTACACAACAAACTACAGAGTCATCCATGGACTAGTCCTATCAATCCCACGCTAGACACCAGGAGTGATATCACCTCCTTTGCTGAACCTGTGCTGGTGTCACCCCGTTTAACTACGTGCAGAGCTCCCCATCTGCAGTTTTATATGGTGTGGCAACACCAGCATCTGCAGCCTGTGAAGATAAGAGTGACACTGGGGTTTGCCCGGCTGCTGTCATCTTGGGATGCTTGGATACAAATATCCAGAACATTTTCCCTTTAGAACAAACCATGCATTCCTCTGTCTGGCTGAATTATTTTCTATATTAAACAAATCAATGAGCAAAGGAAAAAAAAAAAGCATAAAAAACCCACAAAGGAAAGAGAACAGAACACACAGATACACAAGCTAGGAGCAGGGGACCGCTAACTCCCCGGTTCTTTTTTATATACCCTGATCACAGAAGAATTGAACTGGATCTAAATTATTCATTAGGAATTAAAACCAACTCAGATCTTTTATTTTTTCCCTTCTACTTGCTAATTCTCTTCTCTGAGCTATTGTTTCCCCTGTACTGCTGAGGACATGCACAGCACCAGAGGCCAAAGCCAGACCAGGTGTGAGAGGACACCACGACACCGAGGTCCAGTCCCTTCTCCATGCCCGAGCTCAGTGCAGGAAGCAGGGTCCCTTACCCGGTTTTAGGTGCCAGAGCTGCTGCATGAAAACCAAGGAACACGCAATAAATACATGGAACAAAGTAAAGGGAGGGGGCAGGGCAGGTATGCAGTTCTTTAGTCTTAGAAACGTTTTAGTTCCCATTTTAAATTAATTCCCATATAGTTACAGGGTCACATCCTGGCAGAGGAGATTGTCTTTGCTGTGAGCAGAGCTTACTGGAGCCTTCCCACACCTCGGGCTCTTTCTTTTCCCACACGCAAGCCTAAAGCACTGAAGACCTTTCTTTCCTTGCCAGCCAAGAAGTCCTCATCGAAGCCTCGCAGCAACTCCCTGGGTGAAACGCTGTTTTAGGGCTAAGGGAAGCTGTCTGAACCGAGCTATTTAAGACACAATTCAGTCAGATGAGTTTTAAAAGCTCTTGAGTTCATCTGTATCTTAACTGGTCCAAGATCACGTCCCTTGACCCCTGGCTGGTCTCACAGAGAGTTTCCAAAATCTGCTGTTGAGCCGGGAAAAAATTCTGACTCAGTCTGGTTTGGGTCCTCTCCTTGGCAGGAGACATATCCAGCCTCATCTGCTGGAATGTGCTCATCGCTTGCCAGCCCTGCGACCTGGTTACGGCAGCAGCACCCCGGTCCCCGCGCTGAGCTGACAAGTATAAATAAGGGACAGTTGTCACATTTGGTTACGGGAGGGCAGCAGAGAGGAAGGTTGCCTGCAGCAAGAACAGCCAGGCTGAGACAAACTCTCCCATTGTTTGGGGTCATCTGGTCTACAAACTGTTTCACATGAGAAAATTAGATTATGCCAAACCAACTTCTTTGGAGTATTTTTTTTTTTTTTAATCCAGCATTAAAAGGATGGAAGCAATCGTAAATCTGGAAGCAATCACACACACATCACTTAGAAATGCTCTGCCTCAGTGCAAGAGAAACAGAATACATCAGTGCTGATTGGCCTGAGGTATCTCTCCCCCCACCAAGCCCATGTCCCAGACAAGTTAAATGTTTCATTAATTAGGCGCTAACTATGGTTAAAATTAGGAGAGCTGCAAGGATCTCTCCTCCTCCTTCAGACTAATCCCCTGATTAAAAGCAGGGTCCCCGGTTTGGGCTCTCAGGGTCACTCCGCATTGCTGGTTTGCATTTGCTGAGTTTGGGGGTTCAGTCAGCCTGCTGGGGTCTGTGGGGCAGAGAGGGATTTGGGCTTGGTGGCAGAGCAAGGGGCAAACGGTGGGAGTGGGCTGGAGGAAGGGGACACTGCTGTTGGCATGCTGTGCGTGATGGATGTGCACACACCCATCCACCCCCATGAGCCTGTGGCACATCCCGACCATGTATGAACAGAAACTGGGCAAAGCCCACCATGGTCCTCAGAGGAAAGTGTCTCCAGAGAGGGACACTTAGGACATCCACCACATCCTTTACTCACACATGGAGAAGTGGCAGAAACCACAGCCCACCTCAAGCCCTTGCAGGCACCCGTCTCCTCCATCATCCTCCTGGAGCTGGGACACCATCTCCAGCTCCTCCACAGCTCTGCAAGGCAAAATGCAAAGAAAGACAATACTCCAGCCAGGAGAAATCTACCTTTGAGGGTGCTATATTTTTCCCTCGGGGAGGCTGAAAGCTCCTTTCTCCTCCCAGGCTCTTGGGTTTGATTTTGACTTTATACAAAGCCGGCTGTTTCGCAGCACCATTCACCTAAACGGGATCAGCATGGGGGTTCCAGGGCCATTTTCTTTTTAAGAAACAGAGAGAAGTTCCCCATCTACCCATCCAGACTGATGTCAGACTGTGATATTAATCAGAAAACAATGGTTTTGGCAAGCCATTCTGTCAAGAAACAAAAGTAAACCTGGCCATTGAAGGCAAGCAGTGAGGAAAGCACACCAGAAAACAGTGGGGATATTCTGTAGTAACCACAAAACCCCAAGTTTTCTGCCATATTCTGTTTTCCATAAATATTGGCCTCGTTTTAATGTAGAGCAGCCAAGAGTTGCTTGTATGAATTCAGCCTCCCTAACCAAGAGCTAAAGTATAAATAAAGTTACCATGACAGACAATAACAAAACTAAATTAACCGTGCTAAGGTACATTCTAGCACCTTTCAACAAACTAGAAAACCAGGAAAGGGTGCTGAAAGGCGGTTGCTTCCAGGCAGGCAACCAGTATCTCATTAGGTGCAGTGAGCAACACGCAGGGAATAGCCGGGGGAAGGATGGAGCATTGCCTGCCTTACAGCATCCAACACTTCAAGAATCGAAACCAAAAATTGTTTAAAATTCCTGCAATTTTGCTCAAACCCGTCACCCCAGGTCAATGCCTTCTCCATATGTTGGTTTTTCTCTGTGTGCCATCCAGCTTTTGAGAATGAGGGGTGACTTGGGACATATTGAGCAAGTTTTGCTCCCCATAAATCCAGAAGGTTGAAGGTGACGTTCTCGTAATGAAAAGCTGAAATTGTCACATGATGACTCAGCTCCAGGAGCTGGGGAATTTTTATACATCAAATACAATGCAATTGGCATCGCGATCCAAAGAGCTGGAAGGTCTGAGGATGCCACAAGCACGTGGGTTACTCGTAAAATGTCATGAAGCCCCCATGCACTGGTCCTTGGTTAGCAAACGTGCTTTCTCAAGAAGTACCGGGGGATGATTATCTACAAGCAAAGAGCACCTCATTTTTAGCTTTAGCAAATGTCAGGGAGTAACTTCCCAAAGCAGAGAATCAACATTATCTAAAGGAAAGCGCCCACCTACCAGAGCTCCAGGACTATTCCCTCTGGGAAGCAGAACTGCCATACGAAGTTGTAGGAGGGGACTTCAGTTTTTTTCACCAGCCCTACAAGATGATGTTCCACCTGATTCTTTAAGACACGCAATCTGGAACTGGAAAAAAAAATCTTAAATTTCACTCAACAAAACAAAACATTCCAAGCAAAAATCAGTCATGAAATATTTAATTTCCATTATTCCTCTCTCCTTGAGGCACAAGCACATTCAGATCCATCTCTACACAAAAGTTCCAACAAAAAATGTTGGAATCAAAGCAAAGCTTCATCTTGAGAACCTTGCAAAGCAAAGATTAGAGCGTTATGAATTATTATTTTGAATTACTGTTAGCTATCATCTTCTCTTGGCCGAAGCACCTGAGAAATTTGATTTAATTTACAAGCCTGTCAGAAGGACTCACATCCATCTTTTTTTCCTTTTTTTGCTAATAAAATATTTGGCCACAAACATTCACCCAGTTCACATCCCAACACCTCACCAGCTTTGACCCTGTTTACCTCGTGAGAGCTAATTCCCTCCTAGTCTGAAGTGGTGATGGCTGGAGGCAGGAGAGATACCAAATAAACAGTGTTTGTAATATTACCCCTCAGCAAAAGGAACTACGATACATTATTTTAACTCTCCCACTGTGCCAGGGAACTTCATCAAAGTGCGTGACCTTGGGAATCATGTGCTTTGGGACCCTGCCAGAGACAAACAGCGAGTTTAAAGTCAAGTAATGATTTCAATGCCTTTTTTTTTTGTGCATGTGCTTTTACTGGCATTCAACTCTTAATGTTAGTTTAACATACTTTTTGTCTCTAATATTAATATGTACAGATATTTACAGAAAAAACAGGGTGAATTACACTGGAAGGGAAGATGCTGGAGTCACACTGCTGAAGTTCAGTTCGTAAAGAGGAAAAAGAAAGTCCTAATGTTATTTCAGCTGGAATAGCTGCTAAAATCACTACTCGCAGCTTTCCTTGCTAAGAACAGTATCTTCAGCCTGGTCGGTGCTTCTGAGATCCCAGGATAAAATTAATTGCCAGAGACTTTTTTTCTAACTGAGAATCCGGAGCTGAGTTTCCATCA
>KZ506347.1:51657-85021 GCA_002844005.1 Limosa lapponica baueri | reverse complement strand
TTGGATATCTCCTACGTTCTTACAGGATCTCCCATATTTCTCGTCATCACCAGTGGTCCAAGGTGTAAACCCACAGTTCCTGGATCCAAAGGGACGTGCAGAACCTGCCCGGCGGGGTCCAGCTGCAAAAATGGGGAGCCTGTAGTAACATCATGCAGGAGATCCCAGTGAAAAATGAGCAGATCTGTTCCACATTTTTCTTTTAATCCTTGTAGGTAAGCCCTTAAGGACAAAATTGTCACCAAACCTGACATTGCCTTGTCTATGTGGCACCACTTGGTGATTTCACTGCATGTGCTTTGGGCTCTGCAACACCGAGAGCTCTTACAGGGAGCAGAGACAAAGTTCCCTGCAGTCAATGAGCCTTGGATCAGCCCTTAAAAGTTTCAGTGCTGCCACTATTATTTAATTTTTATGTTTTCCTTCTGGTTCTCCCAGAACGTCAATAAGAAAACTTGTTCAGGGAAATCGGGGTCTGTATTTGCATATTTATCCAGTCACATTGTGGGTAACATTGGCTCGTATTATACAGCGTGTTTGTTTTCATTGTGCAGATTTCATCTTCTCAGGGGGTTCAGTTATTTGACCTATATTAATATTTAATGATACAAATCCTTAAAATAAAAGTCCAGGCACAGCCAAGGCTTTTGGTAACTCAGCTTTAAACAGCCACCCTTCATTAAAGTCTGGCTCCATTTGAAAGGGTTTGATTTCTTGCGGGGACTGAGACAAGGAGCAGGGATTCTGATGACTGTTTCATGACTGTTTGAACACTGTCCTGGCTGATATTGGTGTACCTCAAGCCTACATTGTAAAGGACCTTTGTGCAGCTCTTGATTTACTGAGCAGAAGAGAGCTGCAGAAAAAAATGAAAGAGAAAAATCTCAGCTGGAACAATAAAATCGATCATCGTATCAAAGCAATGTCTGGTTTTACTTTGCAGTCAGGCTGGACCAGTACTTCAGCAGCGGCAGTTACCGACTATGCAATAAAATGTCTTTCTCTTCCTCATTTCCCCAAAGCAGTAACTTCTTAGGTTTTTCACTAAAGACTGTAAAAAAAGATATTATTCCACTAACTCTATCCTCTTCCAAAACAAGGTTCTCCTGGGTTGCCTTAATCTCCCAAATTTCAACCAAAAAAGCAAACTTTCCTGGCATGCCTGTAAAAGAAAATTCAGCCCGTGAGAAGGGAAGGAGGCTTCTTGGCATCAGGAGAAATTACCTGTACGGGACAGTGCAGTCTATAGATTTATTTTTTTTTTGCTGTGAAGCAGCATAAAAGCAAGTGAATGCTCGCTATGAATCAACCGGCTGCTTTTCAGTGCCTCTTTCATTAACCCAGCGTATCTCAGCTTGCCTTTCGCTCCCCGCATGGTGAAGAATATCCCTGTGTCTACTTTCCACGAACAAAATGCGCACTTTTGCCCCGGGCTAGGGATGTGTCAAGAAGTGGAGGAAAAAACATAAACTGAGCCTCTAAAGAAAGAAAAACAATCTTTAGAAATACACTCAGCGTAACTATATGAGAATCCTGAAAGTTGATGACATAAAGGAAAAAAAAAACCACGAACTTAGAGCAAATGTGCAATCAACTTGCATATGATGTAGATAAAAAGCACACAAAAGCTTTATACAAACTAATGAATTGATTTAAGGCTCGGCTGGGTGATATACAATGACATATTATTTATGTAACCTGTAGTTTACTGTTCACATAGCAATTTCCACCTCCCACCCTGTCGAATAGAAGAAACCTTTTCCACCTTAAATCTTAGATGGTGATGAGACCAAATAGCAAGAGAGGACGTATAAATGAAAGTAATTTAGTGAAGAAGGTTTGAGTGACATGAAAAGACAATAAAAGTTATGATAATGTTGGGGATATCAAAGCGAAAGCCAGGTGGGCAGACGAGAATAGGCAAGTTCCCAAGTCAATCTGAAAGGCGTTCTTCAACACTGGGGAAAATCCAGCCATTTATTTTCCAGCTTATCACTCCATGGGTCAAAAACTATGTATTAAATTTGGAGCACAAAGACCTGCCTTGTCTAACAATTGTACTTATTGTAGAGACGGGCAGGGAGGAGGGGGAAGGGGAGAACTTTCAAAAGCTCAACTCATGCTTTAGAGAAGAAGATTTTGGATTTTCTCTCTAAAAAAAGCCAGACCATATGAATCTCGCCTCTCCTACTGTTAGGGGAGGTGTATATTCCTCAATGTTCCTGATGGCCTTTTATTGGAGCATGGTTTCCTCTGTTTCTCAGTTTGCTGGTGGTAGTCACCATCCACATTGACCAAACAGCCTGGCTCCCTGAAAGCCTCCCCACATGGGATTACAAGACCTGGATTTTCAGAATAACTTAGAAATGAAGCTCTGAAAATCATCTGAAGCTCTGAAAATTACCTCTGAAATTATTAAACTGCCTACCCAATGCTGAGAGAGCACACAGCTTGGCCCACAACCCAGTGGGTCTTCAGCTGAAGTGATGTCGTTTGGATAAGTCCCTTGCAGGTGGCAAGTGGCTAAAATCCAGCGGATCTGTTCCCAAAATCAGAGTGCTGCCAGTTCGTGGAGCAGCCGGGCTGTGTGAGCGATGGGTGTTGGGATCAAAGGGCTGAGAGGTTGGGGTCCAACAGCCCCTGAGGACTCCCTGCAACCCAAGAGGAAGGGAGTTGGCACAGGGACCACCAGCAGCTGCCAACACACAGAGATTTGGCCACTGGATTTGTAGAGCACTGACACCTAGTTATTCATAGAAGGGTCTTGCTCTTTCTGAGATGGACTTGACAGATGTTTAGGCGTTTTATAAATAATCACAAAAAATAAGCAAACACTCCAAAAACCCATGGGCACTCCAGTTGTGTGGGGGATCCCACACTTCAATAACATTCCTTTTCCTTCCGTTAGATTCATTGATGGTTCTGTCCCTGTTTTTAAAACTGCCCTGTGAAAATATCAAAAAAACAGGCTGGGAGGAGAGGGTTTTTCTTGAATCTCTTTCCATTTTAAGTTTCCATCTCCCCAGACAAAAAGAAAACCAAACAAAAACAACAGAAAGCCCTGCAGAGAACATGGTAAGTAACAATCACAGTGATTAACTCCTCTCCTTTTAAAGCACACAGTCAGGTGCTCTGAGCATTAAGCTGAGCCCTTCCAGCGTAACCCTGCCAAGTTGGAAGCAAAAAGGGTTTTTTTCATACTTAGGGGGGAGAAAAAAAAGTGTGAGACATTGTTCTGCAGGACAGAAAGGGCACGAAGGTTTCTATTCTGAAGCTGCTATTTCTGGGAGCAGAGCGGTGAGTCAGCGGAGAGCCCCTCCGTGTGCTGACATGAAGGAAATCCCGGCTCTGGGTGTTGCTTCCGAACGTGCTCTGAGCTCAGCTGGGAACAAAACCCGAGTGGTGCTTCCAGAGGGGGGGCTCGGCTCAGACTGCTGCCAGGGAGAGAGGGAGGGAGGGAAGGAGGGAGGGAAGGAGGGAGGAAGGGATGGATGGATGGATGGATGGATGGATGGATGGATGGATGGATGGATGCAGCTTTGAGCAACCTGGTCTAATGGGAGGTGTCCCTGCCCAGGGCAGGAGGATGGGACTGGATGATCTTTAAGGTCCCTTCCAACCCAAACCATTCTATGATTTTATGGATGGATGGACGGACAGACGGATAGATGAACAGACTGCTGGTGGAGCAGAAAAGCACAAGGCAGGACTGGAGGGGACACAGTAACATTGTCTTATTTAGCCTGTTTTAGCTGGCAACAGTTTTGGGATGCCCTAAAGGCAGGGAACTGAGGTAGCCACCTCTGTTGGGCCAAGTCACAGCATCGTTCAAATGGCTACAGCTGGCATAGTGCTTCCCAGTGGCACCAGTGCTGCTCCTCAGAGGAGAGGACTGGGCAATTGCACCTCAAGCCTATCTCCTCTCACGTATTCAAAGGATATTGCCAAGGAAATAGAAGATCAAGCTAGGTGGTGAATTTTCTATTAGCTGCTTTTTAGGGCATTTGAGACGTAGCCTCACTGACATCCTGGGGCTGGGGTGGCAGTGGACAAGCGACACACATTTTTGCACCTGTGTCTTATATTTCCTTCACACATCTACAAAGTCAGCATATTTCCTTTACATCTTTTTTACAATAAGAAACAGATCTGGGGCCATAAATTTCACACATTACCAAAACTTGTATGCATGTTTGAAAAAAATTCCCTTTGTGCTGGAGTGCACAATAACCAGCCAGAATAACATGGAAGTTTGGAGCCCAGAGCTTTCATTCTATGCAAACATTTGAAACACTGAAAATTCAGAGTCTGTGAGTCATCCTGACGGTGCAACCAAGGTGTTAATCCACCAGGTTTCCTTCCGAGTAGCAGCAAGAAGGGGAAATATCATAACGTGGAGAAGGGTTTCACTTTCCAGCAGCCACTTCCTCAAGAGGGTACTGGGTAACTAAAGATAAGGCAAAGTTTGCCAACAGGTTGGCAGCATTCAGAGTCTCTAGCTTTGGGCACCTAATTCTGTCGCTCAGGCTGAGCTCCATAAAAAGCCACCTTTGAGGACGTGCATTTAGCAATTCCGAATTGCCCCCACAACAACAGAAAAGCACCAAAACAATGTTATTGCACGATGAGCAGACCTGTGGCTCCTTTCACACTTCTTTATTTGAGTTTCTTCAGTTCTGATTTGAGTATTTTTAATGCCTTCTGGTTGTTGGGGAATAGTCTGCACTGTGCTGGTGAATGGGTCAGTTTTGTCATGTGGTTTATTTTCAGCCTCTCGATCAGTTGATCTTTGTCCTCAGTAAAGAAAGACAAACTTTGAGGACCAGACTCACCTGTGAAGCAGCAGTTTCTGAAACCATTGGCTTCTCATCTGCAGCTCAAGGAGGCTGGGATCAGTAACCAGTTCACAAACCACTTTATGGGCAAGTGCTTAGACTGAGAAAAAGAGCCGTAAACATAAGCAATTCCTCAGTCCCATGAAAGGAGTCACAGCACAGCTCCTTCTGATGTGTGTGTTCTGCAAACACTTGTGTCAATACAAAACTGTCACACCAATGCTCATGGAAAGCAAAGGCACAGGGAGAGCAAAAATAGACATGATTCATTTTCAGACACAAATAAATATTTCTTGGAAAAAAAACCCCAACATTATATATCCATCCAGCTCAGTCTGCATCCTAAAATCAGAATAGGGTTACAAGGAATGTTGGCTGGAAATAGGAAAAGGTAAAATAGAGACACCTTGTTGAAGCTATTTGATTGATAAGCAGGTTCCATCTGCATCCTTATAGCTAAAATGAGTTTTTTCCTGCTTCTTCACCAACTGATGGAGCTCTTTACTGAGCGGTGTCTAGCAGTGATCAAGGTGATGCTGTATCTCTTTGGAGAGGCAGCCCTCTCCCAGGATCTGTTAGTGTCATGACTTGCCAATGATGTATTGCTCTAAAAACGGTGCCTTCTACAAAAGAACAGGTCCTGGAGCAGATTTAGCCCTAATTACAGGAAGGAAGGAACAGGAGAGGTATGCAGATACCAGGAGATTCATCTTGCCAAAATAGAAAGTGTGTTGCTGCAAGCTGGAGAATGTAAATGGTGATGCTTTGGGAAGAGACCCATGTTAAACAAATACCTCCTCTGCAATAATCAAGAATTAGGCTAGAAAAATGCAGATATCTGAAACCATAATGTATGTGGTTTTTTAGATAAGAGATTTACTTGTAGCCAGAGAGACTCAAAATACCTTTCTACTTCATCTTCTAATATAGCACAGCGTCTCACGTTGAATCTATGACTCAGTATCATACAATCACATCCTGTTTTTATTAGGTAATTTAGTCCTAAGTAGCAACTGAAGAAGTCCCACTCCCCTCTCGGTACTTCTCAGATTTCCTGTATTTGTCACCTGCAGATGATTATTTGATATCCTGCGTTACTGCTAATTATCATTAGTTTTTATGCTAGACTTTTGCATCAGATTACTACATTAGTCTAATAATGATCACACTCCCATGTAATGACACACGAGGGTGCACATCTGAGGGGGTTTTATGCATTTTCTCCGTTTTACAGAACAAGACATAAAATGGTTGAAATGATTCTATGGCCTTAGACAAGTCCTTTGAATTAGCAGCAAGCCCAGGAACAAAACCCAAGGAGTCTAAATCTCCATCCCCACTCCAACCAGAGAACAACACAAACGTACCTCTGTATCGCTTCATTATTCTGTATCGTGTAACCACCAGTACGTTGTCTTCGGGAGCTGAGCGAAGTAGGGATTAAGTTACTAAATGCTCTTATCATAAAACAGATATTGCAGTCCTCAGGTTTCCCCTCTTAATCTGTTTGTTTTGCTGTATCTGGAGGATAAAAAAATGTGGGAGTATGAAACATTTATCTGCTAATTAGCAATTATAAAACAGTAATGGAGCTTGTGTGTTTTAAAATATGTGAGACAATGTTTGATTTTATGCTTCATTTAGCAATATCATAAGGATCTAGGCATATCATATAAATAATTTAAACCACTCTATATGAGGAGATACATGTAATCAAATGAGAGAGAGGCAAAGTCCATGCTGAAAATAATGACCTTTTTAGCAAAGGTGGATGTGTTTGTATAAATGCAAATGTCCGGGCGCTAGCTTCAGCATTAGCACTTGCCTAATTCATTTAAACATATGCAAATGAATACAAGGTGTCGGGCTATGCCAGTTAATTGCACAATGAGTTGAGCTTGTCAGCAAAAATTTCCTTGTGCTCCCCTTCCTCGGCTCCGCTGGTGACGGTGACAGAGCACCCACACACAGGAGTAATTGTTCCTTCGGTACACCCCAGGCTGAGGCATCTGGGGTTTCTCGGCGTTTGCCTATGGGCTGTGACTGTCACCTTGTCATCCTTGGGGAAGAGGAGAAGCAATCAAGCCTCTGGTCCGCAGAGCTATTTCCATGGCCACTTGGTGGGATCACGCACGTAAAGGCTTAACCTGGCAGAGCCACTGCACCTCCTGGGGCATAAACTCCTGACAGAAATCCCCACACTGAAAAATTTACACTGAGCCAGCAGGAAATTGAGCTATCTGCAAGTATGTTCACCAGGGAGAAGCTGAAGGGAAAGGTGACATTCGGAAGAGGATTGCTGTGTCCTGATTTCATTGAGAGTGATATCGCCCTGGTTGGGGAATGGCAAGCCTGGAGCTTGTGGAGGGACAGGGCTGCGAAGGGCCAGGGGCAGCAACGCCAGTGTCAGACAGCAACAGAAAAACCATTTATTGTGAAAGGGGCATGGGTTGGCCTTTATAACCAAGATGTATCCACTTTTTTTGTTTCTATCGCCAGGCAATAGACCACCTGTGCAAAATAGCCTCGAAGAGTTCTTTCCCAAACACTCACAGGATGTGAGGACATAACTAACAGAACCATATTATATATATAAAATAATATATACATAAAATCATATAGAATATATAATAGTTCATTTTCTAAATCTTTGCTGGGCCCAAATCTTGAGCATGGAGGAGTACCCAGGTGGAATTGTGCTTTTCCGCCTGGAAAAGAGAAAAATGAGTGAGACAAAGAGGACTTGAGAAAGCCCCAGGTGGCCTGACCCTCCAGACTGACCATGAGCTCTGTTCATCTCACTCAAGCCAGCTCGCCAGGTACACACAGCAAGTTGCACAAAGCATCCCTCACCGATGTGGGCAGCTCTGCTGTGAGGTTCCTGCTGTCTCCATGCTTATAATTTTATTTATTGTGCTTTCTTTGTCACTACTACACATTTGGGGGCTTCTCCGAAGCACCAAGACCTTTGCAGCTCAGAAGGGCTTCCTCACAGTCCAGTGAAATGCTTTGTACCACAGCAAAACTGCCTTGTGAGAGGGTGGGAAAGATCTGAGCAACCTCTGCAATGACCAGATTACTCAAGAGAACGGTCGAGGTGTTGGGCTGGCACAAGTGGTGACCTTGGGAGGGACCAGATGGACTCTGAGGCTCAGCTGCTCCCTCATTTTCCTGATGAGGAAGTGAGGCATCAGCATCCATTATTTCTGAAACTTCCTTCTTTGCCACTGCCTTCATTTCCAGATCCAGCTAATTATGAGTGTACAGGGTAGCTTTGATGAATTTTCCAAGATCCTCACCTACACAGAAATGGCAGGCTTTAATTGCAAGCCAGGAGGAGCTGCTTTCCTTGCCATTAATGCCATCTGAGGATTAAAAAACACAGGAATAAGTCCAGTAGGATGCCAGCCAAAGCATCCTATTGTTTCAGAAACAATGTGCATGTCATTAAAGCATGGCAGGACAGCGATTTCATTAGCTCCTTGAGACATTTCTCCCTTCCCATCACCATTTCCTTCCCACCACCACCCTGCCAACTGCCTCCAGAAGTAGACACTCTTTATAACACCCACTGCTCTCCAGTCGGCTTGGTGTTATTTGTATTAATCCCAATATTAATTATCACTATTAATCCGAGGGGAGCTGGGAGGGCAGTTACCAAGCCGCGTGCCAGAGCAATGCCAATGGCATCTCACCTCTGCAGAATTTCATGTCTATCCATCAAAGGCAACACAAAGAGCAAGATTTTAAGGGGTCAGATATTGCAAACCCATAAAAAGCTTATACTTCCCCAGAGTACTCTGAATCCTGTTCCCCTCCTTACTCTGCACCTTCTCTCGCAACTGCCCGGTATCATGGCAACCAGCTATTGGGACTGTGCATTAATAAAAATAAGCTCTGCAACCAGAAATAATTGAATATTACATATTTTCCCTCATTTGTGGCTTTCACAAGCCCTTGCTTTCTTTTTGCTCTTCCTGCTGCCTTTTCTCCTGAGGCTCTCCCAGGGGCTCAGACCCAAGCAAGCTGGACACACTTTTCAAATAAAACCAGCCAGCTTACTCATCAAACACATTCAAACAGATACTAATTTTTTTTTTCTAAATTGGAGGTTTGGGGGAGTTATGTGCATGTAGGACCTGAAGTTCAGAGATCCCATTTCGCGAACCACGTGTCGTGATGACATCCAAGTGTCCTGGCTCTTCCGTCTCGGAGGAGTTTCCCAGGGGAAGCAAGTCTGCCTGCTCTTTGGAGAGACTTCACCGGGGCATATGGGACACCAGTTGTGCTTTACTGCAACACACGAGCCTCTGCTGTCAACAAAACTGTGCTGAAACACTGAAACAAAACCAAAAGAGAGGGGGGAAAAATTTAAAGTTAGCTTTTGTGGAAGGAAGTTGCTCGTTAAGAACCCGGTTGTTGGAAACTGGTGTTAATCTTTACTGGCTGGGTCCCTGCCGGAGTCACAGGGGATGCCTGGTGTCCCAGATGTCCCTCTGCTTCTTGTAATGTCATCGCCAGCTGCACCGAGAGGGAAGAGGCTTCTCCTTCCTTCCCTGCCCTGACAGACACCCAAGAAATAAAGGGGGAATATATTTGGCATGAAAGTCCTGCCTCAGAACATGCTCTGCTGGCTCTACCTGGCACTGCCCGTCACAAACGCCACCAGCAGTGATGGCAGTTCAGCCGCCAGATTAACCCGACAGCAAACTGCTAATATGAATTTTAACTGATGTAGGATGTACCAAGCTCTGGCCACGTTACTCCTCTCCGAGAAGCTCCTTCTCCTTCTCCCGCTTTAGCACCCCTCTCATGTTTGGCATCGCTGCTCCACGGTCCTGCGAACCCACGGGGGGTTCCTGCTGGTGGAGGAGCTTCAGCGCTGCTGAAATGCAGCCCCAGCCCCCGGGAGGACTCACAGAAGGTCAATGAAGCAGTGGTGGGATGGGAGAGAGTTTTCCAGAAGCTGCTCTGCAGGGCTATGGCATTGTACTTGGTAACAGAAGGAACCCTTGGCATTGTACTACACAGATCCTCACCCTTTGTATGCAGGTAATAATAGTGGCAAGAATTACACCCCCTTCTCTGTTCACCCACGGTACCAGGTGAGTCTGGTTTTTCAGACAATACGATAATATTCACAGATACTTTATGAGCAGACCCGGTTTGCGGCCATCAGCTGTAACACCTCAGTATGCAGCTCATGCGGCTGTAACGTACAGAGACACCAGCCCTGTGCTCTTCTGCTGCTGGTCTTGGGCAATTGAACATCTGCTTTCCACGGGGAAATAATCTTTTTTGCATAATCCTAAGGGAAAAAAAGCTGGTTTATTTCATTTTTTCACACTATGCATTTACTCCTCATTAAGACAGACTACAATTAAGGCAGCCCAGCATAACTCAAACCATCCCTTTCCACCAATAACAACAGGGACAATTTTTGACCGCTGGCCACTTCAACTGCCAAACTATCAATCTTTTCACAGTTACTGCCTGTTTATTCAAAGAGCCTTTGGGGAGCTACCAGCTAATGTGCTAGCTCCAAACGCTCCCCTGGCACGATTCACATCCCAGTCTCTTTGACCCACTTCTAATCATTACATTCAAATAATTATTTTTAGATTGCACACTTATGAAAAATAACCTCTGTGCAAGCCAGGAAAGCCAAACTGAAGACAACTTGCAAATTCAAGCCATGTGGCACTGTGGCAACGTCCAAGAGCGGGGCCACGGAATCGGAGCGGAGGTTGGATGGCACCCCTGGGCATCGTCTAGTCCGACGCGAATGGCTACGGTCACCTCAGCTAAAAGGTACCAGAAATATTTGTAAATCTAAATCTGCAAGGTCAGAGCAGAGAGATGTTGTTTGGGATCCCAGCATTTGCAATAGGGTTTTTAGACTGAAACGTTTCCTGTGATGTGCGCTTAGCTACAGAGTTTCCCAAAAGCCAAGGGCACTGCTTGTAATAATTAGTCCACACTGTTTCTGTTGTTGGGGAGCCACACATCACTCCCCTTACAGGCAGTAAGACATAGGAGCCAGGTGCACACAGCTTTTTATTCTCTGTTTACTGCTCCAACAAACTGCATGTAATTGCTCCTGTGTTTACAAAACATGAACACAAATCTGGCCCCTAAACTTGCCTGGTCCATTCTGAAAATCCACTAAATCTAAGTGGGTCCCTCAGACAGGTCTTCACTTTCCCCATGTTTTCCACTTTTTGCACATTTAGGACTTTTCCAATGGCAATTCTGCACGTTTTCCAGTGCAACCGAGTGTGTTTTCAAGCCGCTGGGGGCTCAGGGATACACACCTGCCTCTTGCAGACTTTGAGACTTGTGAGGCAAGCGAAGGGAAGGAGCAGCCTGGCTCCCCCCGAGCCATCGCGGGGGCTTGGGCCAGACCCTGGAGGGTGCGTGTGAGTGTGAAATGAAGAGAGAGCACCCACGAGCTCAGGGTGCACCCAAGACAAAACAGTTACTCATTGCCAGAAGCCAGCCAGGCTTTGCCTACTTGAGGAATTCCCATCCCTAACCTCTGCAGATAAAAAAGAAAAGAAAAAACCCCATCACATTTAGCCAGCCCCTCATCATCCTCTCGTTTATCAAACACAAACAACTATCTCTAACAAGTCAACTAAAGCATACAGGGAAATGCAATGTTCCCAGCTCTTAAACCTATCGCTTACAAGCACAGAGCCGGTGGCTGAACAAATAGCAGAGTAATCTTTCAGAGCCCAATTGGCTTCCTATCTATTCTGAGAGTGCCTGCAAATTCGCCGGTGATTTATTAACCACCATTGAAGGACAGAGCTGTTAATAAAAGCTCACCTCCAAATACCTCAGAAAATGTCAATGCCCACCAACGACAAGCTCCTGAGATTCCCATTTAGCCCCAGATCAGCAGAGCACAGTGCATAAGCAATTGTTTCCATTCAAAAGGTGTGCTTCAGTCCCATTGCTCTTTTATTTGAAATAAATACGTAAACCCAGAAAAAACGGCAGCACTTCTCATGACCTAAGTTCTTACAGGCACCACTGGCAACTCCGTACCGGTAAGACCACGTTCAGTGTTACTGAACTCCAAAAGAAGGGATCTAGAAGCAGTGCCCAGAGGCTCACACTTGCAAAGGTGGCTCACGTATTATGGGTTATTTGCATGAAAACTACGGGTTTGGGGTATTTTTCATGTGCACTGGTCTAAATTTGAAGTCTTTCAAATGAGAGCAGAATTTGGCTTCGTGTCAGTGAAAGTGTTAAGGGTATGATCTCTTAGGGCTCAATATTCTGTGCGACTGTGCTTTTGTGGAGAGCAGGACGTTACACTAAGGGCCCTCTCCCTTAGTTTACAGCCTTCTTTTTTAACGCTCGAAACATTTTAATAGTGCCAAGGACCATAAAGCTGCTGTGGCAATTAAAAAAAAAATAAAGACGATTACATCTGTAAGTAAGGTACCAAAATTCATACTATTCGTGACTGCCAAAAATAGCAGCTTTGGATTTCTCATAAGAATTTCAGTCCTGAAAGGAGGGAAAAAATGTCAGAGCAATCATTCCTTACTCTGGGAATCAGTGAAAAAGCTTAGTGGTCCAGACTGTGAAAGATTCACCGTCCAGACTCCCACCGCTTTGTCCCTCCTGTCCTCATTTAGACACGTGCAAAGTAGGTATAAAATTCTATTGCATCAGGGAAATATTCCTGCTTTTCCAGTTACCAAAAGTGTAAATGACAAAACGTGCTATAGGCCAGGGGAGAATCAGACCCATAATAGCAGTTGTTTCACTGAAATTCCATGTATCTTTTATTATTATTTTTTTCAAGAAGAATAATCCCCTGAGATTAGCTTTTTCTTGTCTTATTTCTAATAAATTCTGATCCCAAACCAATGAAAATATATCAAACAAATCTTTTGTCAAACTTTTCGACTCAATTAAGGAGCAGGATCCAAGTAAAGAAATTAAAGGAAATTTTAAGAACTTAATTTTAACATCAAAAATTCTTTAATTCAGATTTAAATTTAAATTAGAGGTAAACATTTGGTAGAGATTCCTCCTTATAGTTAGTTTTGCTGGTTCTGACTTACAGATCTTCAAGAATTTTCATTGCATTTGTCCCATGTGAGGGTTCATTAAACTGTTAAATCCGTTTTCAATAAAACATGTGAGGCTTTAACCGTGTATAGACTAATGAATGTCTATGCAATAATGATATGAACTCTATCCAATACATATGCTGTTCACAGCATATTAGTAAATATCAGGCAGAATATAAGTCATTTGTCGTAAAGAAGCCCATAATTTAAGACACCTAAGGAATTCCAGCGCTCTGCAAGGCAGTACATGAAGTAACATGCAACTTATGCTGTCATTATGGCTTATTTGAGAGGTTTAGATAAAGGGGAAAACTGCCAAAAGCAAACTAACACTTCAGAGGCACAGTTAAAAAATGACATGTTTTTTGGTGGGGGAGGAGGGCGTTTAATTTTTCCCTTGCTGTTTTTTTCTTTTTTTTTTTTCTGTTTTTTCCAGATCTGAGTAATTATGACATTCCATTTCTTGCACAGTTTAATACTTCAATGTATTGCCCAGTCTGTGCCGCTCAAATACATTGTCAGGACACAAGGTTGTTTTTTTCCGAGGGCACAGACTGGGTGATCTGATCCCTCCTGTCAAATGACCCGGTTTGTGTCTGGAGCAGGACCCAGTGGGGAATACGCAGGAATCCAGCAGATCAGCCAGGAAGCACTCCAGCCCAGGAGAGACCTCCCCAATTCCCTTCTTAGGCGCCAGTGCCAACATAATGTTCTTGGCTTCCAGAAGTGTGAGTTTCTGATTCATTTTTATTTTTAAATGAACCATTGCATGGTGGAAACCCCAAATCTTTCCACTCCAAGGATTGCCATTATTGTTGGGAACACTGAGCATCACAAAAGAAGGGCAAACTTTATTGGAGGTCAAAATACTATCTCAGATCCAAGCTGATAGTGTTGTTTTGTGTGGGTACCAGTTGAAGATGTGGGGAGGTCCTTCTGTCCAGGATAAGCAGGGTGAGGAGCAACATCTCTAGATTCATGATTAATAGTACAACACAAAAGCCTAATGAGATATGGCACTCTTAAGCGATTAACTCAACAGAAGAATGGGAATCTCTTTGGAAATTTCCTTTTTTTATGCCAGAATTAGCCTCCTGTAAAGCAGACTGTGCGAGGCAAAGTTCAGGGCTGGGCAACCAGAGCCTGGGCTACAACAAATCTCCCAAGGCAATTGACATTAGCCAAGATGAAGAAGCCATGCAGGGAGTCGTTCAACATGCCTTGTTCTGGAATATTTATTTGTTTCTTATTTCCCTTGATCTCCCTTCGGGAATAAAAGAAGCAGACAGTTCAGCAGCTTCATCACCCCACAGCCAGAGAGCACAAAGCTGGGTGCAGCTCTTCCATCATCTGGACCCACCACCCGGGCTTCAAGGTGCAAGTCTTGGTCAGCACAAACCCACGCTCTTTCACACAGGGACGTTTCATGACATCTTGGTCTGTAAGTATGCAGCTGACAGCTCTCATTCGCATTTTGCTTTATAGAGATGGCAGTGACATCAGCATTTAAACCACTCTTCAGTTAGTGTGTGTGTCATGGCTCGTGTGTTTGTGCCACCAGCAGGTCTGGCAGAAACCCAATATCACTCCTGACCATGTGGCAATCCTGAGTGTAACGATCAAAACTGAAACAAAAAGCTTAGATAACATTAAAGTCACGTTTCAGCTCAATCTCCGTAACTTTGAACCACCAGGTCAAGGCTGAAAGTTTCCTGGGGAATTTTTCAGAAGGACAGCGGGTAGCTCACTTCAAAGGCTTCAAAACCTCGTCTTTTCCAGGGGATCATTTAAAAACTGCCTAGCGTCGTTGCAGAGCAGAATTCAGGTCCAAGAATTAAATAAACCATTAACTTTCGGACCTGGGTGCCATTCTGCTGGGGAGAGGGAGCCAGAAATTCACTCCCCACATGCTCTGGGGCTCGTCAACACTTTTGATTCTCATTAATTGCCTCACAGTAACACGGAGGGCCCCCAACAGAGATCAGTGCCTGATACTATAGATAGATACGGAGGGTGGCATTCCTCTCACCTAATTTTAACTGTTTAAAGATTAGCTATCTAGTTTAAACTAGTCGTCTAGACTCCCTTTATAGTCAATGGAGAGAGATAGGCACCTTTGTGGTAGAATTTGTCAAGGGTCCCAGCTGATGAATTTAATGTGTGTTTAGGCCTGAGTTCAGCAAAGTACTTAAGCAAACGCTTATCTGTAAGCACGTGAATAATCTGATCTCTGTTAAGTGGAGAGCTTCAGCGTGTTCTGAGTTTAAAGTCCACCATGGGGTTTGCTGAGTCACTGAGGGATGTGATGGAGCACATCAGAGCAGAAACCAAACACACAGCGTTAAGCTCAGAAGAAAGAGGGATTCAGGGAAGGGTGAAGGGGCGAAAGACAATGTTCAAGGGATGACAGATACTCCCAGGTGAATAAAAGAGACTGGAAGAATTAGGAACAACCCTGCATGGGTATCTCTGATACCTGTAAAACAGCCAGTGGTCAAGGGCAGGTGCTCTGCCCTCTGAGTTGCTGCCAGAGAAGAACAAGGTGACATTCAATGCATCGGAAAAGTGACAAAGCCAAAGCCAATAAAATGGAACACAGCTTAAATCCAGGCACAATGTACTTATGGACATCACCTCCACGGGAAGTAACAGAGGGCTTAACAGTATCAAAAACGAGGGTGAATGTTTCTGAGGGTATCCAGCGAGCATCAAAAATAATATGAAGAGAGGAGATTATGGTGTGGTTACTCAGCATCCTTCTTTAGGGCTTGACATGGTTGCTAATTGCTAGAAATCAAGATGCAACCCACAAGGAAATGGCAAGGGAGGGCAGTAACCTCATGGCAGCCTACGCTCAGGTCCATCCCATCGCGCCGAAACTTCTGGTACCAACCCCTGTCAGGCTCACACTGACCTGGTGTGTGGATCCATCCCTCCGGCCATTCTTTTGAACCTTGGTATGTGCAAAACCCTGTAACCATTCCAGCACTGAGTTTAATTTTAAATCTCAAGCTTCCCCTGCAACTAATGGGTGTTGGTTGGAGCACAGCACTGCGTTAGTAAAGGTTGGGTTGATACTGTAATGTAAGCTCAGTGAGACAGCAGTCATGTCTATAAAATACCCTTAATGATACCTCCACCTTTTACATACCCTGTTCCTCCAGACTCTTTTTGCTGCTAAAAGGGAGATCTTAACTATTTCCTACAGCACGGGACAGAAACAGTAGCTGAGGGTTGGTCTGTACGTGGATGCACGTTCTAGGGTTACAGGCATCCATACCTGTCACCAAACCCGTTCCCTCGAGCAGAGATGTCTCTCCTGGAAGCTGTTTTTCTGATCTCGGCATCATCCTGCCTGCAAACTGTTGATGGGTAGGTGTCATGGAAGAAGCTGGGGGAAAGGAGGGCAGCAGGCACCGAGCTCAGCACAGGGACAGAAAATCTCAAAGAGGCAGAAGACCCAAAGTAGATGGGTCTTCAAACTCAAATCCCACAGCAAACCCCACGTTCAGTAGCACTACAAAGCATTAGGACCTCTGTGCAGGAATGGGTGTTTCCCCAATTTGGGCTTGTGACCTTATTTTATAACCAGGCTCTCCTTACAGAGCTCTGCTCTGGGAGACATCTCTCTCTCCCTCTCCTTCAGGAAGGCCGAGTGATACAAGCATCTGGCAGGTCACCTTGCCTACAGCCTGGATTACAAAAAGTCACAACAGAAGCACGAAAAATTACTGCTGTGCTTCAGATCAGGCATCTCAGATACCGGTGGCTGGGACAGCACAAAGGCTGGAGAAATCTGAACTCCGAGGAATAAATTCCCCTATTTTCTTACAGAAAATCTTTGAGTGACAGGGTAATTTGCCCACGAGGCTCCAAATGGGAAACAAGCCTGAAAAACATCAGCATCTGGAGATTTTAGCTGTCTTGGTCTAAGAGACAGAGCAGACAAGGAAACCAAGATGATTTACTTTTTGTGGGGAAAAAAAAAGGACGCTCAAGCAGACAGTCAGAGGAATCTTTGCAGAGTCTGATACAGAACCACCTTCACAATCATTTTCTCTCTCTGTCTACACTATATTCCTTCTTTTTTTTTTTATGTGCGTGACAGTTACAGGAAGCTGATTGGAGATGTTTTATAGTGCATGTCAGGAAATATTAATATCACCTTTTAATTACCATACAACACCCTGAGTGCTTTTACAGGATGTGGTGAGGGGGAGAGCTGGGGGAGAGCTTTACAGATAAAATGAGTAACAGAGCACCTTTCCGTACCTAAGGCCTTTCGAGTGCTGAGCAGAAAATTAAATTCCAAAAACACCAATCAATATTTCTAACACAAATACATTGCTTCTAACTCTTTTGAATTGTCCCTCATCAGTTGGTTGGTTTGTTTTTTTTTTTAAATGGTCCCCTGGAGACAAGTGGTTGCATGAGAATCAGAGTTTTTCCTTCAAATAGAAGAAACTAAGTTTTTAACTCCTGGTGCCTATGAAGGAAAACCTGAACAATGTTTATAACGTCCCAGAAGCTGAATAAAAGGAGCCCTGTGTTTCGCAGCCTGCATTTGTTGTCTCCATTTTCTAGGCTCATCTCATTATATTCAGAAATTTGCCAGATGAGATATGACTGCTCACTGTAAATTATCAAAACACCAAGTATAAAAATGGAGCAAATAAACCATTTAGGCACTAGACTGGCACATTTTGGATGAGTATTCCTGGGTTTTGCTGAGCACCCAAGCAGAAACCCGGGAGCTGGAGCTGCCCCCAGCAGATGCCCACACCAACACACAGGTCAGCCCATGGTCACTGATTTCAAAGGACTTCAGGGCAGGTTCAGCTAGAAAACTCCTGGTTTTTTACTGTTCCTTTAAACTTTATTCCTTCTGCAGAAGGTACTGCCATTGATTGATTAAAAACTTGGATCATTGGCCCAGGCTTACTCCACTCCCGCATTGCAATAACTATGATAATTACTGCTTCAGTTCCCCACAAAAAAAAAGTGTATTTGTCTCTTTGTGGAGGAAAAAAATAGTGCATTTTCCCCAGTGATCAGCAATCCACTTGGATTTCTAATAATCAAAGGGTTTCCTCTAGTTCAGCAGCATGTTGTAAAGTTTATAATGTTGAAACAGCAATTGCTGGCGGCTTTCTTCCTCATTTCTTGCATAAGTGAAGTGCAGAGACCAATTTCACATTTTACTGTTACCTTCAATAAAAATTAGCATTTAACTTGTCAGAAAGAGCTACCTCTCGTGCCAAGCAATGTCACAATGTTGAAGGCTTTGCAGTAGTATGTTTCTGTTAGAGTTTTTCTCCAGCAGCAAGGCAGATCCCAGAATGAAAGAGCCAAGACTCGGTTCCTTCTAATTATTGACAGACAGTTCTCGAAAGGCATGTGCTGCACGAAAGGGCAGGCACAGCAGTAAAGACCAGGGCCAAGCTTAACGGTCCATCAGCGATAGTCTGTAACCAGTGGGCACTTAAGAAATCCGTACGCTGCCAGTGAAATGAGTGAAAATGGCTTTTTAATTATGCATCAGCTGTGTAAGTTGTTTGCAGCCAAGCCATTTAGAAGCTCTGTGTTGGAAAGATCACGACAAGAGCTTTCGTCCTGGGAGCCCTTGAGTTGGCTTGTGACTGTCTTGTCACTTAGGCAAAGCCCCAGCCTTTTCTGGTGGTTACAGCTTGGTTGGGATGCTGCTGCCACTGTCACCTCCAGGTACAAGGGGTTTTTGTTCCTTCCCTCACCCCTTGCTGTCCCTCTCCACTGTGGGTGTGAGGAACAGTCTCTGAAGGCGAGCCCCAGCAGATAGACCAGCGACACAGCGATGTGGCCATGTTGACTTCGAAGAAGGTCGGTTAGACGTTCCTAGTGCGACAGGTCACGTTGGGCCAACTCCCCAACCCTACACCCCACGTCATGTTGCCCACCCAGCAGTGTCTGAGCTGGCTGCTGTAAACACATGGATATCTGCAAGATCTTCTGTGACTGCAATTAGCCACGTGTGAGCAGCCTGGGTGGGATCCATCTCACCCCACTTCAGCTGCCTCAGAGGGAGGTGTCTACCCATCTGGGCGCCCCGTCTCCTCAATGGAGAGAGGCGAGAACTGCCAGAGGGTGCTTCATCACACCTCGGTTACAGGTCGGACGCAGTGAGTCGGCTTCTGGAGGCAGGTATTTCTCTCCACGGGTTGTAACGGGAGTCTAGACACCTACCTGCAGCCAGACAGCCTGGTCTGAGGCAGCGAGGTGAGAGGGAACCCACCCCACGTACCTGCTGACAGCGGCGGGCACCGAGCTCAGCTAGGGGCCTTCGGTGTTACGGGAATGCAATTAGTAAGATTCATAAACGTTGACAGGCCCAATTGTCTGAGGGAAATGATTTCTTTTTTTTGGCTCCCTGGCTTCCCAGAATTGCACCCCCTTGCATCACTCCACAGCACTTAAACTGAATAAAAGCAAGGGCAAGAAGCATTTGAGTGGGCAGACAGTGTGTTTCTGGAGGTTCCCTGACCATGTCACAAGGTTGGGCTTGCTAAAATATGAAATTTGATAATATTGAGGGTGGGTTGGTGGGTAAAGAGTTTCTTCCTTCGTTTGCAATCATTTCCCTTTGGATTATCCTTAACATTAAACAGTGCTGGAAGTACGATTTCATTTGTCTTCAATACGAAGAGGAGGAACCAGTGATAGTCCCCATCCTGGGGCCATTGCTCAGGAAAAAGCTTCCTTTGACCTGACCAGACTCTGAGTTAAGGGCCTCAAGATTTGGGCCTGGTGAATAAAACCAATGTGGAAGCAACTGTGGTTGAACTAATGAGATAAAGATCACCCTCTCAGAGGACTTTTAATCAAAAAGATTGTCTGAGTTTCTGTACAATGGGGGGCTTCTTTATATCAGCCCATTGTCTTTTTGAGCCTGGGAAGGATTCTGTAGGTTTCTGAAGGATTTTCTCATGCAAAAAAAACCCCAAACCTCTGATAGCAGACTACGTTGAAGTTTAATCACCTTTCATCCCAAATGCTCTCTAAGCCTCTGTTCTAGGGAAAAAGAAAAACAAAACAAAACAAAACAAAACCCAAAAACCCAACAAAAAAAAAGCCAAGCCCATGCATAACTCCTGCTAGTACTAAATCAAATGACAACTTGTTTAGACTTTTTCTCTTACATTGTTTGAAAAATTTGCCAAAACTATAAGGTTTTGAGAAGTGCCCAGATTTAGCTGAAATCCACACCACTGAAGGAAGGGTAAAACTCCAGTTGACTTCAAGAGGAACAGGAGTAGGCCAAAAATGAGTGCTTCTGAAAATCCCACACCATTATTTTTATCAGCAATGTCTGAAGGGAATGTGGCAGACGCTCACGATTCAGATTCACTTCAGATGTAGATCCCAAACTTAACATAATGAACTTGATTAATTCCAAGAAAATATAATTAGAACATGTTTATAGGCATTAAGCCATTTTGATGAAAGAAATATTTTCCAGCCTTATGAAGAACAAGTCGTAACAGACTAGTGCAGGTTTAAAAATCTCAATATGATTAATGAATTGGATTGTACTTCTATCCGTAAGCAGAGCAGTAATTTAATTCACCGATGAATAGTAAGAGAACAAAAATTAACTGAACATCTAGTACCTTCAAGTGCAAAAAGACTTAGTAGCCCTACAGCACTTGAAGCAGGTCTCCATTTAAACCATGTTCTATAAGAAATGTATGTACCTTAAAAACAGAACACGTCCCTTTAAGCCGAATTAATTACACTGATAAAACTATATTTATAGCCTTCAAACCCCAAGGAAGAAAATAGTATATATATTCTCTATATTAGAGAATGATCTGGGCTTTCCAGATGTGATTTTGCAAGCTTTAGCCTTACTGCTAAGGCTGCTTAAGGCATTCTTCCTGGAAATGAGAGCCAGCACAGCAGTCCACCCAATGCCACAAGTGAAAAGCTCCATAAAGTCATTCCTAGGTTTAAAGCATCGCTTTGCATTGGGCCATTCAAAGGGGGCAATGGGACTTTGGGATTTTAAAGCTGGTGACTACAAAACACTGTGAAGGTGGCTTTCTGCAGTTGGCAGCAGGGAACAAAGGGAGAGCTACACTCCAACTGGTCTCAGGAATTCAGCCTGGGCTTTGACAGACTTTCAGGACTTAAAAGGGAGGAATGGGAAGGGAAAGCGGTTGGACCTGAGCCATCCAAAGGACTTTCTGACCCGGAAGGATTTCTTCAAGCTAGAATAATCGTTCTGCGGTAGGCTTTGACAAACGCGCTTAAATAAACAAGACGGCCAGAAAAAAAAAAAATTACACTTTATGCCATTTTCTGGAGACAAAAGGACAACTCGGTTGGAAGAAAGAATATCTGTTAGTTTGTCGTGGCTGATTCTCTTCAACTCACAAAGTCCTCAGTAATTGGGAGGGATTCAGAGAAGTTCAGTACATTCCTGATTTTTGTGTAACAGTGATAACAATGTTGATGATACGCTTGGAAATTCTCACCACTTTACATGTTCAAAGCATTGTAAAAACATCGCTTAATTAATAGATGCTAAACAGTGCTTTATTCAAGTGGTTCAGATATGCCTTTGAAGGGTGCATAAGTACTTATATTGTGAAAAAATGTGATATATTTGTTCATTTTAATTAAGTTTTTCCGTGTTTACATACATGATACAAGGTAAGAAAACATGATTGTACAGGTGCTAGAAAGGAGCAGAATCATGGGGGCCCAAGGGGATAGAGAGAGCTGTAATAGGATGAAACTGGAAAGGCAAATTAAGCAGACTATCAGGCAGCGTTTCCTACTGACTAAAAACTGGAGAACTTGGTTAACCATGTGCAATGCTGTATTTATGGCAGTAAGGGTATTAGCCAGGATGATGCATGAGAACGCTCAAGGAAAGCAAGTGAATTTCAGACACACGTCCCAGAAATGCCATGGAAATATAGGGTCTGGTCCAAAGGCCATCAAAGGCAATGGAAAGATTCCTACTGAATGCAGAGACCTCTGGATCCCAGGTTTCCCGAGGGAAATCATGAAGGCGTCACTTCTGGCTCTTTTTTAAAGCAACAAAAAAGTGTAGAAGAGAAGTCTGCACCAAACAGGGGTCACAACCAGGCTCTGAATTCTGCTTCTGCTCAGCCCGGTGATGAAGTAGCTGGCCAGCCTCAGCCTTCCTCCTTTATTTTTTATATTTGCATTAAAACTGAGTTAGTAGCATTGAAGTGCAACCAGAGCTACTCACCTAGTAACAACCTAGTAACAGCTGATAAAATCAGTTCTTTCCAAAAATTGGTCATAAAAGGCTATTACAGCAGACAGAGCAAGTGACCCAAGAACAATGAGTGTTGCCCTTAAGTGTAGTCTGTAAATAATGATACCAAGGTCACATCTGCCACAAAAAGAACAATTCTACTGCTGTCCTTTGTTTACCATGGTCTTCAGCATTTGGTTCACTGAGCAAGAGAAAGAAGTTTACATGGCTGTTAGAAATAACTGGAAATGTCCAGGGACTGTGGTCTTTACTCTAGATTTTAATTCTTCCCATAACATATTTTTCAGAGCTAATCTGATTTAGGGAGGAGACATAGTTCCTCTCTAGTGTGTTCCCAGAGACTTTGACCTCTTCAGCTCCTGGATTCCACCCCTCTGACCACCGCTAAATATGAAGACTATCCACCAAGTACAGCGATGCATTTACCCCCACTCATTTACAAAGCTTTTTTCCACCCAGTTCTCAGCTTCCAGTATTCCCTCTGATTTTTTTCCCTCCACTGAAATATCTTCCCGAGTTGTTTTTTTTCCTTCTGTCTGTCCAGCAAACCCCCAAAGTCTGCCCTCATATACTTACCATGGGAGTTTCTGTAGGACACTTAACTTACTAAAATGTGTGGAATTTCTTGGTCCTACTAGTTAGAACATGATTTGGTCTTCATTCAAAGTGAAAGGCAAATATTTGTCTGGCAAGGTGACTCTAAGCATTTACTACGTGTTACTTATGCAGTTGAGTCTTGGCAGTTCTCCCTGCCCTCATACAGACTGACTCTCCTCTATTTTTTTAATGCTCTGATACACTTAAGTAAAACTTATCCTGACTTACTCTGCTGCTGACACCAGCAATGCTAATGTCCAGTCTCTCAGTGTGGGGTGAGATACTGCCTTCCCCTTCGTGTCTTCACCATCTGAAGCACAAATATCAGCCCTTCCTACCCGCAAAAATAAATGCATTAAAGACTACGACACGCTTGGGCAGGACACTAATGGAGCCCATATAAGTACTTTGCTGGATAGGCAAGACCGAGTCCTAAAATGGGATAAACTTTCATCTCACTCTTCACGAGGAGAGCACAGCCATTCCTCTCTGTGGGATCTTAACACGAAGAAATTAGTTCTTGTGAACGTCTCATTCCATCCACCCTCATGAAGGACACTTGTTGGCCTGCTTCCCGCCGTGCGAGAAGATTGCTGAAGCCTCCTGGCTGCGAGCCAAGCCGTGTCCCATCCAGGGGGCCCGCTCTGCATTTTTGGCTTGTATGTGATTTTTGTTTTCGACTATGGTGGATAAAGTTTTCGAGTATATGATTCATCGGTGCTCTATGTCAAGGCTACAAATCTTTGCTTCTGAAAGCCTTCCCGTGCTCCTCAATTATATGCCAGCCAAGGCCAGAAAAGCAGAATTGTCATTCAGAGGCTCGCATACGGCTCCAGTGAAAATTACTTAGTAGGGGGTGACGTGACTTTATGATACCTATGCTGTCAACAGAGGAGGGCTTTTTTTAGTTAAATGTGATGACAACTGCGCCCTATTTATACCAATGAACTTAGGCGCATCAAAATAGTAACATCAAGAGGAATATCCTGGGCAAAAAATTCACGCTGCTCAGTTTACACTTTAGAATAAATATTTCTTCAGCTTACAATTGATCACTGGCTACAGACATGAGAGAAGTGTTTTGTGGCTTTGACTCCACCCTGAGAACAAGGGAGGTTTTGGGGCTCAGCTGGTTCAGGATTATGGGACTGACTGGGCAGCCTCGCATGGATGTAGGTTCCCATCCCTACAACCAAACATCCACGGTACCACCGGACATTCACCCTGTCTCCAGGGCAATTTGAGCAGAAAACAACCAGCAAGGGAAGAAAACTTGTAATTTTGTGGTTTGCATGGCTCTTAACATAATTATTATTAAGGGGCTGCGGTGCCCCTCTCCTCCAAAATTGTGGAGTGCCCTTTCCGAGGCAGAACCAGCGCAGTCCCACCAGCTGAGTGCAGGGTGGCAGGATCGTATCTGGAGGGGGTGGGGGGGCATCCCTTTGTACCGTGGAATTTTCGGGGTGTCCTTAGGCCATGCTGAGAGGAGCAGCAGCATTCCCCAGCTCTCAGCTTTCACCGAGCCTGCCCGAGCAGCTGAGCACGGTCGAGCGGTACCGGGCTTTTAGAGGCATTTCATTTCAGCAGAGGCGGTGGGACCAGGACGCTGTCGCTTGTAGTCCCAGAGGGGTCGTCCCCTGCTCAGCCCATTTAGGGGCAGAATTTACACTCAGCATGTAGGCAAGGCTCGCCTGCGTCGCTGAAACCAAATTCATCTTTTAATGGTCACATTTTCTCTTTCATGCCCCATGGTACGATTACCAGAATCCAGTCTGGTCCCAAATCCCCCTTCCCACCCGCTCCCACAACTTTGGAATGGTGTAGAGGTCACCCTGCATTTTGCACTATAGCCCTAATTACTGCTCAGCACTATAACTGATACGTTAAAGCCTATTAAAATATGGACCTGAGCCACTGCTCTACAGTCACTGCACTTCTAATGCCAAAAATCACTTACAGTTTGTTTCTGTGCTTCATTTCAGCTACTTTTAAATAAATGTCTCTCCCCAGGACCTGGACGATACCAAAGGGATTTAGTCTCAGAGTGTGAAACTTGCAGCCTGCAGCACCAGAAAAATAAAGCATTCTTACAAGGCTATTCAAATGGATTTCCCTCACTGATTGCTTCAGCCAAAAGTAAATTATAAGCCAGACATTATCAAAGAAAATCGCTGTAGCACATTCCAGTTCATTTCACTGTAGAGCGAGGATTTGAAGGCAGAGGTGCAGGCCTTCAGTCACATTTTCATATTTGCAAGGCAAACTCACACACTAGAGCAAACGTTATTTATATATGTATACTTTAACTATCACTTCTGTTATTTATTATGGCAGAGGATGCCTTCAGGACATTCTTGAGGGGATGAGCTGTCTGGCATGCATATAAAAACGAAGCAGCGAAATCAAGTAAAATTAAACTTAGCAGAACTATTAAAAGACTTAGACACCCAGCAGCCAGGCGAGGCTACTGCAGGACGTTTCCAAAAGCTCATGAATGCAAGATAAGGGGGGAAGGGGTTGCCAAAAGCCAAGGTGAAATGTGTGCTCTTGCATATCATTTCAACAGAAGCAGAGGGAAACAGAGGGAAAGCAAGAGGGCTGACCCACTGGAAATCAACTTGCGTCAGGGCAAAGAATAACAAGGAGAAAATACAAATGACAAGATAAATATAGCAGAAATTTATTAGGGAACAGCATTCTCGAAACCCAGGAAATAGAGGGGCTTCTCCAGGACATGCAAAATTCCACAAACACGGGAGGACTAAACGAACTCTACTTAAATCAAGGGAATTAAATGCTCTGCAGCTAAGACCGTGCTGGGAAAACTCCAAGTCAAACTGGATTCTTTAAAGGCCTTTTAAGAAATGGTTTGGCCAAAGTTCCCAAAGGCATCTCAGAAGTCACTGGGCACTTCTAGTCAGGCATATAAATGGGCAAGCACAGGCTGAAAGGCTTTTTTCTGTCACTATGTTTGTTTCTTCCATCTGAGTCTTTTAAGGAGGCATTATACACATGGGAATAAATCTCCGTCTGTGTGGCTTTTACCCCCCAGGACCGGAGACTGCCACCAAAGGTGGTCAGATGCAGCAGATAGCACATGGAGATGTTATCCCAGCCTCAGGATAAGTCTGGACTGACATCCCACAGGACACACAGCTTCAGAGGAGCTCAGCTGGCTCCCTTATCCCCGTGTCTTTCTGCATTTCACTCAAGGGAGACAGAGGGAGAGGGGACAGAGAGAAAGAGATTTCTAAAATCATTGGAGGACTACTGGTGTGACACCTGAGACAGCAGGAGGCTGGTCTTCCCAGCCCTGCGTTTCTCAGCTCCCTCAGCCTTGCAGTTCTCACAGGGTTTGACACACGTGGATCTGTTTCTTCTCTCAACCGTGTCCTGGATTTGGCCACCAGGGAGGAGAACCCAGGACGTGCATGGAGAGCAGTTTGCTTTTCAGGCTGCTGGGAAAAGGTCCACATCAGCTGGATCTTCCATGGCATGGGCAGCTGCCCCACCCAGGGCGAGCAGTGGTACCCAAGTGACAGCCACCAAGGAAAGACAAAGCCCCATGGTGGAGGCCATGAGGGATGTGTGGAGTCAGGGTGCCTGTGTCCCAACCACGGCCACTTGAGCAAGGACACAGGACCGCATTTGGACACCACCCCTCAACAGGTTTCCTCCTCTTTTCCATCTTTTCCACCTCAGCTTTTTTAGATCTTACTGCTTTTCAGATGTGACCCTCTACAGCTGTATTCCATATCCCAACTCTGCATGTAACACTCAAGTCTCTGATAAGGAACCAGCTGTTTCTGCAGCTCTTGGTTTGGCTGTAACCAGCTCGTTAGGACAGTCTGGCTCCCACTAAATTCTCCCTGCCCTTGGCACACTTGGGTCGGTGTCCGACTCCTCTCCCATCTCCTAAAAGAAGGAGGATTTTATTCTGGGTCTGTGAGAAGAAGAGAGAGGTCTCTGCGGGTGTTTGTGGGATACAGCTCAGCTTTGTGAAGATTAACATTAACAGTATTTGAATACCTAACACTGTCAGCTCACTGAGGAGGTGCCATCGTATCTTCTGGAGTGCATTGGACTGACAGCCTTAAATATATGTGTATAAATATATATATACGCCTTATACATCACCCCTGCTACACGGTAGCACTGAGCCAGCCCCAGCCAAAGTCAATAAAATGCCATGAAGGCTCAGGATAAATTTTAACTGGAATAGAAGTAATTGTGCCTGTCACCCTCTGGAGATGTAGAGAAAGCAAAAAACCCTCTGATACTGTGTAAGGACCTTTAAAGTGCGGGGCACATTGGCTGTGGAAAATCCTCGAACTGAATGAGATTGTCCCAAGGAACTGCTGGAGAAGCAATGGGCAGGAGCTGTGGAGCAGCAATTTGTTCCAGTTTTGAGATATGGTAAGAGAATTTTCCGTGATTACTTCCAAACCGGACAAGAACAAGCCTTTTCCTGCCATCTGAAATAGTGTAATACTGGTTTAGGGGAAAAAAAAAAAAAAAGAAGAAAAAGAAAAACTACTAAAAAAATTATCCTCCCCTTAAGCTGTGCCCAGGAAACATTGTGGAAAACAAATTTTGTCACATGAGCACTGGAGCATAGAGGGATGTTTTTAACTAACAAGATGATGGTTGTGCTAAGCTAGCTCTCTTTGTGCTCATCAAACGGACTATGGATTTCAAAATTAGTCGTTAATAATAAAATGTCAAAGGGTGAAGGAAGTGCAGGTTCCTCCGCATAGCTAGGTCCCTGTTTGGGAGCTTCTGAGCAGTTTCCACATCCATTTGCTATTCAGCCACCGCTGCCAACACGGCCAATAAATGGAGCAGTCATCGTCGTGCTTTTTGTGCCATTCATCCCCGGTCGCTCCACATCGGACAGACGCAACTCATTCATTTCACAAGGGCCACCGCACAGAGGCCGGGTGGGGAAGGCATCCGGTCCCGGCCGAGTTGGCCCAGGGCTTCCTCGGGATGAGGGTCTCCACACGCCGCCGTTGGCCCTTGGAACGACTCAGCCTCCAAAATCCCTGTTCCTTTCTTCCGACTGGTGAAACAGAACCCCATTGTCAAGGCAATGCTCACAGTGATCTAATAGGTCATCCCTAACTTTAAACTTCTACCATTCGAAATAGAAAGAAATTATTTTCCAATCGTTTGAAAGTTCGCATTGTGAGCAAAATAAAGCAAAGTTCACCAACCTTTCCTTTGCTTTGTGAGTTTTTTCCCTTATGAGTATTTAAAGAAATCAGATGTGACAATCCTGGACAATTAAAGTCTTTAAGAAAGGTCAAAAATCTCCCAAATATAGAGAAAATGCAATGTTTCCAAAAGGCTGCTAAATCCTTTCCAGCAGATTTTGAAATAATAATAATTTTTTTTAAAAAAAAAAAGCCCTCTGTTTCTCTGCCAAGTGCCACCAAACAAATCCGTATTAAAGCCAGAAACCTCTCTTACAGGCTAGTGCTGCACAGCAGAAAGATAAGTTTCCTGATCTGCAAATTAATCTGAGTCATGTCTGCGTTTCAGCATTTGTGAGGAGCACTTTTGTAATACTGCTAATTCCCTGATTAGTCTGACAGGACTTTTTTTTTTCCAGATAAAGAGATTCTGTAACAGAGCAGACATTACCACATTGTTTTTGTGCTGTGGTGACTGCAGCAGGCTGGGATGTCCAAGGGCACGTTTGCCATTCAGCTCCAGCTGGGACCCGACAGCGTTGGGCACCCACCCCGTCCTGTCACCATCACCCTCCAGCTCTCCACACCGTGCAGCAGGGGTTTCAGCCTCTTCTGGCACTGATTCCTCAGCTAACCTCACCTCTTACGTTAATAATATCAAGTTTTTCCTTCTCCAGCAGAGAGTGGGACTGGGATGGAATTCAGGTCTGGCTTGCGTGCCGCTGAAGTCCTATTTTGAGAGCTCACATGAGACTCTCCTAGAAGAATCAAGAAAGTCTTCTCAGCCTCCAGCTATTATGCACTTCACAGCAGGTGAACGCGGTCTCTGCAGCCCCTTGCTTGTCTTCCATGCAATCCTTCGTGGTTCTCTGGAGGCTTAAGGGATGGCAAGGGGTGGGAGAAGGGAGGAGAGCAAAAGGGTGGCCTCTCTGCAGATGCTTTGGGAAGGTCCTTTGGTGTTGGCATCTTGAAACTTAATGGTCTTGTGTGTGTGAGCACCTCCAGGAGGAATTAACAAAGCCTGCTTGAAGGAGTTATGGAGAATTCAGTGAACCAGTGACATGATTTTGTTTTAATACTAACTTCCTACAGCATCACTCCTGGATGAAATAAAGTAAGAGAAATGCTCAGCCCTGGGTGAGGAGCAGCTCTGGGCTGTGTCCTGGTAATCCAAATGTGGCCAATACCACTGGAGAAAAATGGAAATTTAGAACAAAAGACCCAGGCAGACTTAGCCCCACTCATGGGAAGGGCAAATCAGACCTCGGTCCAAACACTGATTATTGCTACAACTTTCTAAAAGTCGGCGGTGACCAAGGAGCTTGAGCAACGCGGCATCCCCTTTGCAACACAGCAGCTGTGATGCAAGGCATGTTATTTCAGGCTCCAACCGTGTTCATTTCTGCTCGGGGCTGTCACGGTGAGCTCCTCATCTTCGGGCAGCACGTGGGGACCAGGACCAAAGGCAGGGACCCACCGTGCCATTGAAATGCCTTGGATATTCTCACTGTCATTCTCCAGTGACAGCTCTTCACCCAGGGAACAAGTTCCAGAGCGACAAGAACAATGGGCAAGAGAGGGGTTTATCACAGTCTCCTAATTAATTGCTCTGTAATGGAAAATACTTATTCCCCATCCAGGCATTTTCCAAAGATATATTTTTTTTTTTAATTACCTCTAATCCTGCTCTGGGGATTAGGAGGCAAACCAGCTGACTGCACCTACAGCCACACAGTTAACGTCAAATGCCATCACTGCAGCCAAAATCCACCTCCGAGAAGCCTTTCCCAGCTCTTTCACTTATGGCAACCCACTTAATGGCACATGGGTTCAGACCAAAACCTGCACAGCCATAGCAGAGGTCGGCTCTTCTTTGCCCTGATGAGGCCAAAGGGGACGTAATTTAAACAGTGACTCAGCACTGATTTTGTCATAGATATTAATTAACACTTTGGGCTCCTGCTCCTCCACCTGCCTCCCCCGGGAGGTTCCCGTGGCATCTGATTTGCACTCTCTGGCCCAGATATCGCAGGGAAACAGTGACAGAGATCTCAACATCTTTTTTTATTACTTTTTTTTTAATGATGCTAACTTCCCTACTGTGACTGGATCATAAAACTATTGGCAAGCTATGGTTTAGTAGGACACCAATGAATTCACCCTCTGCCTAAGTATTTTTGGAAATATTATTGGCTCAGCAGGGAACTCAAAATGAATAAGGGAAACTTATTGAAACATTCACAATACCTGATAGATAAATAGGCTGTGCAAACCCAGACCAATTGGTTAATTTCCTCCTTCCATCTTAGAAAAATCCTCTGTAATAATCCATTCTTTTCATAATCCTATAAACCTATTTTTTTTTCTTTATAGAACTTGCTCTTATTGGGTCGACAAGAATTTAGCCATGGATTTTAAATAAAGAACAATCAGACCTAAATACAATTAACTCCTAGGAAATGCAGCAATATCTTGCTTCCAAATTGCCAGTTTTATCCACAACAAAATGAAAAAGTTTATTTTCAATCAGATGATGTCAGTGCAAAAATGCGAAGAAGAAAAAAAAAAAACAAGAAAATATTTCAAAGGAAGTAGACCCCTGGGAAGATAAAAGTGCTGTATATTAGGAGAATGATAACAGGATTGGCACAAAATAGGAAATTATAAATATAGACCAGTGGTTCTCAGCCTCTTCTGTACCATGACCCCATACTTCAAGAGGGAAAAATTTGGGACCTTATCCATGTAGCCATCAAGAAAAGAAGGGTGGTCGCTTATTCCTTGGGGATGGAGAACCACAGGCTCCACACAGAGGACACTGCAGCAGAACCCCTTGGAAATCCAGCAGTAGTTTGGAACTACAGCTGCACGGGTTTTTGGAGGACTTACCTTGGTTATTTCTTAATCAAAAGCAATGATCTATCATCCAAGTTACAACTACTGTTGCTAAAAAAATGTTAATACTAGAAAATAGGCCCCTAAGTTATTTAGATGTCTTGGGAAATGTTAATCTCGGATCTCAAGACCTATTTTCCAAAAGGCCTGGAAATCAGGAGTGCCTTGCTGAAAAGATGATCGGCAGCTGAGAACAGCCCAAGTCTTTGTGTGGTGGCTCAGGTTTCAAAGTGGACGAGAACCAGGCTGCTGACTGCCTGTGCCCCTCCAAACGATGTCATCGGTCACCTGGAGCCATTACGACCCTACACGCCAATTATCACCAAAGCAACCCACTCATCCAAGTTTTATCTCAGGGGCACCTCATTTCCTTGCCTTGGCCTCATCCTGGCCTCAGCAGCCAATTGACCTGGGGGACCCTCTCCTTCCATTTGGGAAAGCGGCTGCAAGAACAGCTTGAGCTGGCTGCTCCTCTGCTGACAGAGGAGAAGGTTGGCTTAATCACCAGTGCAGCTACGAAGATGTTTAGAGGAACTCACATCCCCTGACCAAGTGTTGAACCCATGGGGACACTTGCCTGCTGTGTTTTGTTTGAAATGTGAATCGAGTGCTTGTTGCCAGCATCCGTTCTTCTTTGTCCATCATGTCTCGTGGTCTCCTGTCGACGAGCAGCTACATATCTATTGGCAGGGTTGTAGCACTGATGGCTTCTTGATTTTTCCTTCCTGCCTCTGGCTTTGGTCCAGGGAAAGGAGCAGAGGTTTAGCCGGAGAGTGTCACTGGCACTAACATCCTTCTCTGACCACCTCAGTGGAGGGGAAGATGACCGTGAAACCACTCAGTAACTTAGCTCAAATGTCACTTAGGTTCTTCCCTCACGTATGCTCCCCTTGTTTCTTTCAGCAGATATGGAGGATTTAAGCTAGAAAGCTGAAGATGCCATAGGCTGGTTAACTTCAAAGGATTTTGTGGTAGTATGTTCCCCTAATAACCAGGTTCTCCTCAGTGGTCTTACCCAACTAACTAAAGTGTCCAGTGAACACAAAAAGCCACTGGGAAGGTACTCCACATGCAGAAAAAGTAGATTTGTGTCACAGCTGTCCTCCTGTGCAAGGGCAAGACCATGAATATGAAGTGCACCTCCTTCCCCTGTGAAGCTCTGTGAACTTCCACTGTTCCCCACTGATCTATGTTGATGTCTCCTTTTGGGGAAAGAACCGATCAGGGATTTTTTCCAGATTAGGAACCAAATCCAAAATCTCTTGCAGACAGGAGATCTTCTGCAAAGACTGACGGTGCAGCCCTTTGCTTGTGTCTGGCCAAGCTGCAGGAAACGAATGGGACCGTCTCCATATGAGGCTTCTCAGAAGTGTCCCCAGCTTATCAGCAGAGCACGGCACATAAATGAGAACTTCAGCAAGGAAACAGAAAAGCTCCTCAAAATGTCAGCAAGGCCCCCACCCCCACACACAGGACAAAAAGGACTTTCATCCACACAATGACTTTTTTCTTGCATCTGACTCAGATAGCCAAGCACAGAGTGAATTGCCACCATCCAGCCAGACTTGGGTGGGCTCCATCTCCTCCCAAAGAGGGAAGCGTTTATTGAGGAACAGCCCTTAATGGTGTATCCAAGTGGTGTTTGAGTGAATGGGACGTGGGGACAGCTGGGAAGCAATTCAATGACTTACTAGGGAGATCTGGTGAGAGCCAGGACTGCTCCTTTGCCTATGACCTGCGTCAGGGAGACGGCTTAAAACCAGGTGTTTCTGTTATGAGGTGTTTCTGTTCATTGCTCCGAGGAACATTCCTGGCATTTCTGCTTCCTCCTGCAGGCTGGGTTTGCAGGGAGCGCCAGGGCACCCTGCCCCAACACCCACCTGGGACAGGGCATTCCTCCACCATTGCTTGTGAAACTCTTCTCAGGCTGCCTGTGCTCTGCTGGGGGATGTTGGAGATCTGGACCCTGACCTCTTGATTTCAAGCATGCCAGGACCTGCCATGTGAGGTCTTCCCCTCACCCTCTCTTCTTCCCCACGCCTCTGCTGCACCGTGTCTGTATGAGCAAGGCGACGAAGGAGGCCACTGGAGGTCTGGGGACCTCCTGCCCAAGGGTGCTACCTTCTGCTGCCAGGGAGGTGGCGATGTCTTACACCACTTGGATGCAATTCACCCAAAGATGTTTGTCACCCTCCTCAAACCAGTGAGGCACTTCTGTCATCAATTTTTAAGGTGCATTTCTCCCTGGGACCCATGATATGGCTGAAGAGGTTTTCTAATTTACGTCTAGTCAGAATCAGAAGAGAAACCTAAGCAAATATGAATAAATTATGGCCGGCACACTTAGCTGGCCTGTGGACTGTTAATGATTTTCTGTTGTTCTGTTACATTCATCCATCCATGATGTGCTTTTGTGTTACAACAGAGCCTCCCTATTCCCTGCTACTGCAGAACAGCCTCTCC
>KZ506346.1:197586-224222 GCA_002844005.1 Limosa lapponica baueri | reverse complement strand
TATGCAGGAATGCATTAGTTACTTTAAAAATGCAGCTTAAGGAGGAGAGGTTGATCTGGAAATCAACTCTGGTTCGAACCCCAACTCCCCACCAACAGATAAAGAGATGCAATAAATTTTTTTTGTACACTCCTATCTTTAAAAAAAATTACTCACCAAACTAGCAGTAAGTGAAGGCGCTGACTGCCCAAGTGCTTGGTAGTGCATGCGAACAAGATTAGAGGTTTCTGCAGGTTGCCACAGCTGCTGTCCAGTTGCATTGGGAAGCAGATACTTGCCTGTCAAGTTAAGAAAGAGTGTGTTAAAATATTAGATGTTGCAGATGACGTAATGCAATGGACAGAGGTTACTGTAAGATAATGCTCTTACCATTCTAAAGCATTTGTTTCTTTCACTCCAGCCCAGACCAGAGGGGATTCCATCAAAACAGAATTCCTACTATTCACTTGCTAGCCCTTCACATCAGCCTTCCACAAGCCATGCTTTTCCCAGGCAAATTCATATTTTCAATATTCTTACAACTGTACCATTTTCCTGCCTAGAAACATAACTAATGCAACAACAGATGCAAACATTCAGAATAGTGGGTCTGAACCACAGCAACCTAGATTCTGAAGGCGAGCCAAAAAGAAAAATAATAAAAATAAAAACATGCTGCTATCTACTCCTCAAAGGAATAAGGTTCTGAGTCCAAGGTACAAAGTGAAGTTTACTGGAATAAGGCACTTACTATGTCGATAACAATCACACCTCCCTGCCAGTGGGGACTACTCTGCTCCTCTTCCAAAATTCCTTATAATCTTCCTAATAGGAATCCTCAATTCCCAAGAAAGTATCCTTACCCGGTGTCCCAAGTAAGGGGAGATCCCCAAAGCATGGGTCAGCCATTCATCGGGAGGGCAGACATCAGGCTTTCAGGGAGCAGTTGCTACAACCCTCCTCAGTGGCTGCTGTGCTCACCCCCCAGCAGTGTCATTTCGCTGTGGCCAGCAAGCTCTGGCCCAGCGCAGTGGAAGGTCAGACCCCCAACCAAAGCAATGCCACTCAGTCTGGGTTGTCTCCCCACAAGTACTGATTAGGCAGAAAGCATCTCTGGCTCAGGAAGCCCCTGAGCTGCAAATCATCAGCAGGGAGAATACTCAGGGAATTATATTAAACGAACAAGCATGTCATGAGACTGATCCTTTTTGCTTATTTTCAGCCACTTTCAAGAAACAGGACAAGAGGCTATAAACCAGTTTTAGCAAACATGTCCACCTTAAGCTCTTAGCTCTATCTCTGAAAACTATGCAAAAGTGAAACAGTCACACTACTAAAGCAACTGACTTCTCTTAAAAGACCAACAAGCTGACACAATGCAACAATTCAAAAGATTTTTTTTTTTTCTAAATCAAATCTAGGTTCAAAAACACAGTGCAAGATTTTGATTGAACAGCTCAAATGAAATCCATGTTCCAAACCACACATCCTAAACATTTGTTTCCTGAAATTACTAAATCCCACCTCATTAATCTTGTCAACTGAGAGAACTATGGAGTGGGTATGTAAGTGACCACTGACACGGGATTTAGAATCACGGAATCACATTAGCCAGTTAGCCAGGGAGGCTCACCTTTGCCAGGAAATCAAATCCTCAGCTTCATAACCTTGTTTCTAACAGCAGATCCACAGACAGTTGCTGAGGTCTCTGGAAACTGTCTGCCTTGGGAGTTTCCAAGCAGCAGCACAGGACAATTTTTTTAGTGCTTCCCAATTAGTCTTCGAAATGTGCTATTGTTCTTTGTTACACTGGTAAAGCAGAACCCATAGACATTTTTCACCCAATTTGCTAACAGCTTGCCTGAGAGTAGAAGAAAAATGTACAACAAAGCTGTTGTTTCTTGCCCAATTACCCAGGATAACATCTTCCAGAACTGGAAAAACTGAATTAATTTCCCATCTGCTGTCTCTGCCTGTTTCTGTCAAATTCTGGTTACATTTTTACATAGGCTCCCAATATCCTCAACTGAAAGAATGCCATAAAAAGCTTAAGGCATTGATTGCAATGTCCACATCTTTGATATTCCATTGATGTCAGTCCTGAAACATGCCATTGACATGTGCAGTCAGTTACACCTTATATTTATCACCTCAAAAGATTAATTCCTGCTCATACAGGCAGGAAAAAGAGAATTAAAAAGTGAGTGGAAAAAACTAAGTTACACATACCTTGCATTTAAACAGGTCTGTTTTATTTCTTTAATGCTTTCCACATCGGTCTATGCAGGTCTATGCATTTTTGTTACTGGCTTTTTGACTGTACTCCCAAGAGTCAATGGTATGACTCTTGGTATGGTAAGACGATGGTCTTGGGGTGAAAACAGATGCCATCTAGTGCTGGCTCCCCAGTTACAAAAATCTCTCAGGCTAGAACACAAACTACAAACACTGTAATGAAACTCTGCAAGAAGGCTCCTAAAATTCCGGCAAAGTCAAGACAGCTCCAAACAAGGTATCATACAACTGATGGTAACACCAGTAAAATGCTTTGGCAACATCTATTTTGTCAAGCGGACATACAAAACCCTCTCAGAATCTCTGTGCTGACCCACTCTAGAAACCACCAGGAAAACTACACTAAACCATTTGCAACTTGGTTGCTGTACCATAATCCTAGCGCACTTCTTCATTAAAGGCATCAATACTTGAAAAGCAATAGTTTTCCTCTGATCTTTAGAACAAAAGAGAATGCAAGCAAGGACATCTGTTTTAACAAACCTTTTTCTAAAACTGGGGAAGAGCATCACTCTTTGGTTAACCAATGCACCTTCTAGTACAGCTTTTAAACTAGTCTCGAAATCCCTTGTCAGACACTAGGCCTTTCCCAGACTGCACTAATTTTCATTTCAGGTGAACCCCATTGAGCTTCCCAAGAAAAAAAAAAAACGTGGAAGGCAATCATTTGTATTTTGTCCATAATTTAATATAGTTTTGTTTAAGTTTGGATCCCAAGCCAAGAAGGTTTAAATAGCAAGTAAATGAAGTCCAGGAAGAGAAAGGCATATGAGAAATAAGAGCTATTATTAATGCTTGTACTTATTTTTTGTTTTAAAAGGGAGCCAGACCCAAAGCATGGAGAGCTAATACTGTGATTCCTGTTCATGTCAGTCACTCAGCAGAGTAGAGCACTCTGCACTCAGGCAGGGCTATGCTGACACAGAACACCTCTATTCTTTGTCCTTTACAGGCATCTGTATTTTACTCAGTTTTTATCTTGCTCAAACATCTGAAAGAAAGTCTAAGATATTTTGGTACAGAGGCTAGAGAAGAGGTGATCCTACTCTTTACAACAATAAAATCTTATACTAAGCCCTTCCTTCAACTGTAAGATTTTGCCTGACTGACAAGAAAGCAGAGCAGATTAACTTAGCATCAGAGCCAGAGTCTGCACTGTAAGAATTCACTTAATATTCCATTATTCCTTTCGCAAAATTAACCTCTAGAAATATTTAAAGTAACGTTGGAGGGCCTACGGAGTAGCGCATTAGGCAGTCGACACTATCAAAATTGCCAATGAAAATGCAAGCATGTGTGATCCTGGAGCGATCTCTCCTCCCATCTCTATCCAAAACAGGAGCCTTGAGGGCACCACAGATTTTGCAACATACTGAAATTAAGGCAAGTGTAGTAGATTGTCTGGAACTCTAGTTCTTCTTTTCATGGTACTCCCATAGATGCTTTTAAACACAGAAATGGCATATAATAAATATGCTTTCTATAGACACAAAAATAGCCATGGCTTATGCAAGAAGATGGTAACAGGTAAATCTCTTATCTGAGAATAACACTAACCTTTATGCAGAGAGGTATTACCAGAAGATTAGCAATTACCAACAAGAATGCCAACTGCATTCTGCAAATATATGGAAAATAACTATTGTACTTCTAATACTGTGCTTCTTAAAATAAGAAAAGTTGGACATACGTTACAGGAATGCAGTGAGGCTTTTTCTTGTCCGAAAGCAAATGGAACATCAACATCTTATTGACAAAACTCAGTCCACTTTCTTTGAGGGATTAGGGTGCCACTGCATTAAAACACCACACAATAAACAATCCCTGTCCACAATGAGTTAGTCAGCAACTCTCCCTGGATTCCTTCATTTAAAAAAACAAAATAATTCAATAATCCCCTCAGACTATCCACTCCCTCTTTTTCTTGCTGCTATGGTACTCCTACACTTTTTCCTGCTACAGTCTCATTCATAATTGTATGCATTTTCTCCCTCTTACATTTTCTTTAATAGCCCCTTGAATTTACACTTTTCCTTGCTGTTAAGTGATTCAAATATCAGTATTACACATAAAACTTGAGCTGAAATGCATTATTGATTTTCACACTGCATTCATTTCTGCCTTCAAGTTTAATGCTCCAAGCAGCTACTTTCCTTTTTGATTGAACTGACTTGTAGGGGTCAGAAAGGAAGACTTCACCCCAACTCCACCTCATCCCTTCTATCTTAATTCAGTCTTTTGGCCCATATACAGCACATAAACACTGGAGTATCCAGGGTAAGCTCCATCTACACAACAGACCATTGCCACACTGGTAATAATTTTCTTACTACTTTCATCATCTGTTGATACAGATGAGTCATCTACTGACACAGTTCCCCTCCTACTGTGCTATTCAATCCCAAAATGGCCTTTGGATTCCTCCCACACCTTCTGCAGAGGCTTTGCTGGCATCTCTGTCACCCTTCCTGTGCTTGAAGCTATCAAGACAGCCTAAGTCACAACACTGTTTGTAACCAATGGCACCTCTTCCTCCGTCTGAATGCAACCCCCGTTAGTCCAGCACGTTCATCAAAACGCATTTCGATGGAAGGTGACTTAAGTTGATTACGTAATGGTAATAACTTAGCATTATTTAATGGAATTACATAATTGCTGGTGGACACATGGAATACATCACTGGAGTTCAGTGTCATCTTCCCCTTGAACTTGCCTCTCACACGTCCAGCTTCCTTTATAATGGATATTTGTAGAAAGTCCAAACAGAATCTTTCTTACTTGTTATTTCTGTTGCATCCACTGTGTGCATACTTGTTGTATGCCTTACAGTATAAGGCCAAAAGGGACTAAAAAACCACATTCACTTCCTCAAAGATCAGTTACAGAAGGGGGACTTTGCTTTATTCAAATTAGAAAAATCTTCCCTACTGCTAAAGTATCACACTCCTTCCTCTGTCTTTCTCAAATCCATATCCCAATGGAATGGCTGAGAATTACTAAATGAGCTTAAATCTAATACCTATAAATCTTTCATTTTCAGTTATAATTTAGAAATTATTTGCCTCAAGTCTTCAGCAGTCTGATGTTTTAACAACTGCATACGATGGAAAAAACTGTCTGGCATCCAAGTAGATTTTTTTCCTTTACAAAAGTACTTAGGACAGTGTAGATTGCCCTGCTAGACATTCTGTTTTGTAATTAGTCAAAGAAATGCAAAGATAAATACAGAGCAAGCATCTCGGAAGTTTTTGATGGAAATAGTTTTTAAATAAAAATATTAAAAGCAGTTCACCATTACACAACTGTAAGTGGAAGACCAGTATGTACTCTGCTAAAATGGAAGCATCTGGATTTGGGCTGACAGTAACTATGGACATAACCGGTCCAAAGCAGAAGCTGTGCATGTGATTACAATGTACCACAGACTGAACTGAAGGAAGCATCAATGTGTTTGTGTTAGCTGCTGTGAAATAGCAGCCTTCAGCCTCTTGCCACCCTGACATCTTTAAGACAAGGGCCAAGAAATACTTATTTCACTTAATGGTTTTAATAGATCAGTTATACATATTTATGACATAAGTACAAGATCAGTTAAAAACAATCCAGAAAGCTAGATTCTTCTCCCTCACTTCTTCGAAGTAAAAAAATAACTGATGTCAAGAACTGACTTCTGTGGTCAAGTCAGATGCACCAAGCATGGTTTCAAGTGGGTTGCTCACTCCACACCTCTCTTTGGGGAGCCTTAAGAGCATGAGCCACCTCAGAAATGGGAACAAGCCACGGTGGAAGACAAAACTGGACTCTGCTGCGGATCGCTGTGGGTCAGAAAGGCACTGAAAGGAAACACAGTTGGGTACTTCTCTCTCATCCTATTCCTTCTGCTCTTCTCCCCCAAAAAACCCAGTTCATTGAGATGTCTCACTGCCAATGGAGGAAAGACTGAAGGCACCCCCCTGCCACCTCGGCTCCCCAGCAGCAGCAGCAGCCCCAGCACATCGCAGGGCAGCCACGGCCACACGCAGACGGCCTGGGCAGCGGGAGCAGCGGGAAGTGGAAACCAAAGCTGGGGGCACCATGCCATCACTTTCACTCCCTCCCACGTATGTGTGAAGCCTCACTACAGCTTCAGAAACCTGACAGGTGAAAGGCAAAGAGCCTCCCACATTAGTATTTTACCATCAGGTTAGAGCACTCTGCTTTATTGCTTCAAATTTAACTGTTACAGACAGCCCAGCTGTAGGAAATGATGTGGAGGCTGTAAATTTTAGGGTCTGTTCTCACATCAGAGCAGGGAGGGGAGGTGGAATTAAAGCCTGTAATTCCCATTAGCAGTAATTGGAAAGTGAAAGAATTTTAGATGGATTTAAAGCCATCATTAGGAAACTTTTCAATATTTTGCCTATTATTTTACTGTAGCTACATCAGCAAACTTTACTTAAATTTCAAATGACTACCAGGAGGCAAAAAAGTTACCCTTTTATTCATGCCTCATTTATTGCCCACAACTTAAGAAAATTAGCACGTTTTGCACATTATTCAGCTGCACATGGTTGAAGTTAATGGACAATGCCCATTTCCCAGTCTGATGCAAGAGGTGAAATTTTTCTTTCAACCAATCTATCCACTAAACATAACATTACTCAGTTAAGCCCATAATTTCAACTGACTGAATTATGATTTCTTTTGTTACTGTACAATAAGCCCTTGTAAAAAATCCTATTACACTTGTTATAGATTTTTCACTTTTTGATGCACTACAAAATCTCCTTAAAATGCTCTGTCTCAGTTTCACTTTCTAAAATTAGATGAAGAAATGGTATCTGGTCATGCATGAAATAAATGTGGCCCACCAAAGGCAAAACTTTGGGGTGCGATTATTATCCTTTAAATAAACAAAACAATTGATCTCTCTTAAAATTTCATGAATATTGACAAAACTGGAACTGGAAAAGGACACATCCAGTTTTGGACCAGAAACTAGTAGGATGCAGGTTTAGATCTGTATCCAAAACATATACATATTTAAAAAATAAATAAATAAATAAAATCAAGCCTCTATTAACTACCAAAGTATTGAGAATCAAGACTGTTTATAAGTCAGTTACCAAAAATGAGTCATCACATACAGTTAGCTTTCCTCTCAGAAATAAATATCTTTTCCACGCTTGGAACAAATTTCATAGAATCATAGAATTGCCTAGGTTGGAAGAGACTTTTCAGATCATCTAGTCCAACCATCAAAATCTAATTTCTTCTCTCACTGAAAGACACTTAAAAGACAATACAGAATTTTGCTCATATGGAAATTATTCAAAGTTCCTCTGCTGACAGATACTCATTGAAGTTACATTTCTATTTTGACTATTTGCAATCTATTACTGAAGTACTGTGACAACAACAAAATACTTGAAAGGCATTTGGGATCTCCAGCAAATCTCTATAGTTTTATTTAGATTTAGGGGGTGAGGGCAGTGTTTGGTTTTGGGGGTTTTGTTTTTGTTTGGGTTTTGGACTAGTTGGGTTTTTTTTTTAAGTTTCCATACCAAAAATGTCTACTGCAATAGCAGTGTTAGCCAGCGAGTGACACTGATATATACATGATAAAAAAACCCTACAGCCTGAAGTTATCATTTACAACTCTACTTCCCCACCTCTCAACTCCAATGAAATACAACTCAGCAAAACAAGTACTTAGAGATATCTTGTTTATCAGTAAGCTCAGAGACGGGCACATTCTGCTGCTTCCTTTTCTTTATTTTACCAACAATTAGAGCCTTTTTCTCATACTCATAACAAGTAGCTCCAAAACTTACAGTCTGATGGTCCATTCTACAACACAGCCCTCATATACATATTCCTGCTTCTCTTTTATCCTTTTCCCCAGTTTACACCTGTTCTAGAAAAATTTCAAGGTCCATTTCTGAAACTTTCATAATAGGAGAAAACCCAGAAATTTAAGGTTCAGACTGAATGCATGACGCTACCAAAAGCACATTAACTGGACTACATCTAAGTGATGATGAAGCAGTTGTATTTCTCCTTCTGATAACGCAGTCAGTTTTGCAAAAACAAGAATCCTGCACACCAAGAGCTCAGACACAGCTCTTATCTGCAACTTTAAATACTGGCAGACTTGCAATCAAGTTGTGCCTAGAATACACAAGCTCTAATTTTAAGAGCTTCAGAAAATTCACCGTTGCTCAGTTCAACCACTACGTGAACAGCTACTTCAGCCAGCTGCCAATATTACTGGCTCCCAACTCTCTACCTTCTTAACATTAAGAGTTCTGCTACCTGCTTCATACACATTATGGTAAGATACGAATCCAACATCTTCCATTGCACTATGAAGAAAATGCCCAGCAACTCTATTACAAATGACAATGGTGATGTGTCAACATGTTACCTTCTCTATAGTCCCTATTAGGACCCCTATTTTTGTCTCTCATATACTTTGCTACACCACATAATTAAAGAAATTATTTGTAACTATATGCTTATAGTCATTTTTCAACAGGTGGATTTTCCTAATAGAAAAGCCTGCCCGTTTTCACTGGAAAACATCCATAAACTTTTCCATTCAAGCCTTCAACCTTCATTCTAAGGATTAAGCATAGAAAATGTTTTTCCCTCTTCTCAAACATTTCTCAAGCTGTACCTTCAACTTATGTTAAAGCATCCATCCTGGAGCGAGCAAGTACAATTTCCCTCTACATATGGTCAGACCATTGGTTTCGCATCATCCACTCCCGAGTGCCCATAGGTGAAAAAGGAAGACTGAAGTCTCTAGGTGTACGGACAATGGAGTTTTGATGTGTAATAATAATGCATTTATAAATACACTGCAGAGAGTTTTGCACTAGCAAGCTCAGATACTAGCAACAATAGGACTGCAGCCTCAGAGAACTCACATTTAGGTAATCAGCCGATTAAACCCCAGCATTTACCTAGGTTCAGGCTTTCATGTGTGCTTCTATAGTTACACTGCTACATGTACTTGAGCCAGCTAATTCAACAGCTTTTCGGGTATTTCTTAAGGAGCTACAACTCAAACTTCGGAAATTTAATATGCATATTCATTTTCTCCACATTTTTCCACTCTGACAAATGATTCTTAACAACTTTCAAGCTGCTTTTCTAAGCGTCCCAAAGAGGGTTAAACTCTACTTCTCTATCCTTCAAAACAGGCAACTTGCAAATGTATCTGCTAATTAGGCACTCTACTGCTACAGTTTGCTTTGATCTCAACAACAATCAACTTCTCACGTTCTGACGACACAAGTACGATTAAGCAGCAATCAAGGAGTTAAAGGCACAATGAGACAGGAATACAGTATCTTCTGTTCTAATCTCAGACTATTACATGATGCAGATTCCAGACATGTCAAAGAATATGGAAATTATCTTGCTATGCGCACAGGGAAGTAAAAATCAACTCAATTATGCAGGTTGATTGAAGCCTTAAATAATGAAGGTAACTGACAATGACAAATACAACCTAACGTCATCTCAACCACCAGTGCACTAAGAACCATTTAAAAATGCGTATTTCATAGTAGAATATCTTTCCTTCATCTTAGAAGACAGCTTTATACTGCGTGCTTTAAAAAAACATTTCCTCAGGTGTGTAATTATAGAATAGCTTGCTTTTACCTCTTTCTACTAATTCTGAAGGAAGTTTAACGTGCAGTACGGTGCCTTAAGGAAGCCTTTGAGGAAGGCAGCAAAAAGACTCCATGACATGCTCTGGGTAGGCAGTGCCCCTGAACAAAGCATGTTGTGCTTGTCCTCGTGCACCCCTGGCTGTCAAACCGTCCCACCTTTTGTAGCCAGGAACTGAGTGGCATTAATTAGCACCGGGGCTGGGCTGCCACCCTCCCTCCACTGCTGTTGGGGAAGGCCCTCAGACAGCTGCAACTGAAAAAACTTTCTAAACTGAATACATCCAGTCCCCTCATGCATCACGAAGATGAAAGCAATTTTGAAACATACTTCTGCTCCGATATGCGAGGGGAAGAGGACACAGGAAGTAAAATTTCCTACAAAAAGGCACATCTGATAGAGCTCTGGCACTGGCAGCCATCTTTCCTCCGCCTCCCACAGCCTCCCGGCTTCTGGAACCGGAGTCAGGCCAACAGAGCTTACCAAGCTATATCCCTAGATACTGCCATGAAATCACAGGGCTTTTCATAGACTGGCGCATACATAATTAAGTAATCCCTTAACTGGAAGTTGGTAAGCAATTTTGATATTGTACAAAGGAAATAGGGAACACTTCCCCTTATCTACACCAGTTGGCCATCATTAATAATAAATAATATTTTTTAATTGCCACTAAAATAATCACATCATAGTTTTGGTACCATTTCCAAAGAGGATTCAAGGTACAAGTCACGTGATTTTATGCCCAACTTTCCCCATCCACCAAATTGTATCAAATATTTGACATTGTAAGGCTTAATATGCTAATCTGCATTTTCAACAATAGTAATAAAAAAAATTATGCAGAATAATGGTTGTGAAAACTCTGGATTTCTATCACTGCTCCCTTGTATGAACAGGGAAAACCTCCCCTTCTAAGTCCCGCCAGCATATGCCAACCCATGGGTAAGAGAACAGCTTGTTCTTCATGGCCCATAAAGCTGTTGATCTTTCTGCTAATTAGTGTTAGTAGAGTGATGAATCTCTGATGCAAAAACCAGACTGAGAATCCCCAAATTCGTTTCAAATCAACGACAGATTAGTTATATGGGAATAGCAATTATTGCTGAGCATGTTTGGATGACTGATGACTCAGAGGGGGAAAACTGATCAAAGCAGGAATATTAGAGAAGAAAAAATATATACATCCCAAGATTTCTTAGCTCCTAGCTCTTCACTAGACAATGAGGTAACTTCATTAATGTAAAGTTCATTAGGATCTTTGGATTAAAGATTCTATAAAACAAAATCTGTACGTGTTATGACACCCCGTATTTGCGTAAGATCAATTTAAGGTTAGCAAGATAACAGCCCTACCACAATTAGACACAATTAGCCCAGCAGGAACTCTTGTTTCCAGGCAGTTATCGATGAGATAACAGGAGGCAAGATAAGAAGTTCAAACTATACGTGACAAAGTGTTTTTTTTTCTTTATATCTAACTGCAGAGCTTATCAGTACAGTATAGAGACAACTGAGCTAGCTGCAGCACTCTGCAAAATACAAACTCTTCCCAGCAACGTGCTCTCATACCTTTCAGAAGTAGAAACTGAGATAGCGATCTCCAAATGCTGCACCAGAGCAGCTGAGAAGACCGAACAGAGCTGCACTGCACACCCTGGTGCAAACTGAGGAGCAGCAATGGGACATGAAAGCAAGGCCAATTTGATCTGCTTGTCCCAGCGATTTGCCAGGTTAACCCCCTCCGAGGTAAAAGCTCATTTAATTTCTCATCCTTTCCCATTACTTTCTGCCATGAATTCTATTCGAGCATCTCTGAGCACAGCAAACTAAAATCTGTAGACAATTTAAGCCAAAAACCCTCTGACTGTAGACAGCCCTTTGAAGTTTGTGGAGATCAAGAAAACCAGCCACCACAGAAAAGCAGCTTTTTAATTAAACATCTTTTCCCCTGATTAGAAACAAGTTTTAAAGTCTCAGTCTGTGCACTATTAGGAATCCTTAAAAAGGCAGTCTAAGGCTAGGGCGAGAGGCATTTAAAAGCACGTGTACACACAGAAGTCTATTGTCCCAAGAAGAACAGAGCTGCGCTGTCTGTCTGTCCAGCACTCCTCCAAGGAAACCACCTTCTCCTCCTGTATTTGACCTCGGGATATTAAATGAGTAGCCACAGCTCGGCTTTGCAAGAGGGCTTACTCTGCAATTGAACAAACTGCACAAGGATGGTGTTTTACACCATCTGTGCCACAAGCAGAACTTTCAAAGCTCCATTTTACTTCCCAGGTACAGGATGTTGGAAGCAATGTGAGAGGAGTGTGTGCGCACCGGGACGGGGGAAGCTGGAGTAGGAGAGGAGTTACAATGCGGGAGCAGCAGAAGAGGAGAAAGGCAAACACTGATCATTGTTTAAGTGTTTTAGCTAGCCAAAATTTTATAACCCTTTGGAAGCACAACATTTTAAATTAAAAGAGGAAATGGTTATAAATTACTTTCAAATACTTTGACACTGCTTTATCTAATGAATGCTTATGTTTAGCAATGCCCATTATGAAGAACTATTTTTCATCCTTTCTTTTTATTAAGCGGTACTGCCAGCACTTAAAACAAGAACTATTACTATAGATTTAACAGACTAAGAGCAGGCCATATCCAGTAAAGTCTTTTCATTCTTAATGCAGTCTCTCTTTCTCCAGAAGTCTTCCTCTTCCCCATCCTTGGGAATGAAGATTAAGGAAAGCAGTAATGTCACAACAATTAGACGGAAGTGACTTTTCCAAAATAGAATAGCATGGTGTCTCCAGGAAGCAGTACTCATTACTTTTTATTAACCAAGCTTTATTTAATATCAGTGGTTCCCTAGCAATTTTCAACAGGGAGTAATAGTAGATTTATTCTCAAAAACATTGATTTAATTTTCTTCAACTCTGCTTGTCACTGAAAACATGTGGTTGCTAGATCACTTAAAACTGAGCAGTTCAGGAAAAAAAAAATAATTGGATTCCAGTTTCCCTGAAGCTGTAGAGGATGCAAGTTCAGTTTCTATCCCACATCTCCAAGTTTCCAAACTTTCTCTCCCTTATGTTGATTTCCCACTGGAAACACCTTGTACATCATTCTCAATTTTTCTCATATTCCTATATAAAGAGTTTTGTTATTTATTTCAGCCAATTCAGAGTATTAGGTTCTCTGTTACTGTAATCCTTCAGGTTTTGTAAGTCTCATTCAATATATTGCAACAATAAGATTTTATTTCTTCTCTTATGTCATGCATAACATAAAAACCCTATCTACTTACTTCTATTAGTATTCAGCCCTGCAGGATTTGAACTATCCTGTTTTATATGAACAAATTAAAATTTTATTTTTATTTTTATCATTAATACTACGTATGCTCTATGGCTCAAGAATACTGTGTTTTTAACAGCAAAGGGAAAGTCAAAGTAACAATTCACTTATTTTCTAACATTTGGAGTGAGGAACAAGCATCAGCATAGGAATAATCTGCAAATTTGTAAACTACTTACTCCCACTTAATGTATTTCTAGGAGCTTAGCAAAGGTAACATTTTTGAACAACAGAGGTATAGACTGTACCTTAAACAATTTCAAAAATACCTTTCTGAACTGTTTTCCAATGGATTTATACCCATTGTTAAGCTACCACTTAAGTTAAAAGAGTATCAAAAGCAACAAAACAGAAGTAAGAATAGAGGAAGACAGTAATCACTGTAAAGTGATATTAAAGCTCAAGTACTTTCCCAAATGAAAGGTCTCAAAAAATTATATATATATTTTTTTTCCCTTTTGGACCATGTGTATCTTTTCAGAAACATTAAGACTGAAACAGAAATTACGGAGAGGATGTGTGAGCACGGGAGCAAACCCAAACCAAGGACATGTCAGCTTACTCATTTTAATGGAAGGCCTTTTCGTGTCCCCCCTGCTTCTTTTTTCAATGCTATTGTGATTCTTGTAGTTTCAAATCAGAGCAGTGAGCCACTCTTAAGCATTAAAGAAACTAAAAAAAACACCCCAAAACTTAAGTATTTAAAAAAACATAGATAAATAAAAGTCCAACATAACACTGAAATTATTAACTTCAGATAACTGAGCATTTGAAGCAATTCTAGGAAATAGTTTTCTATCTGCAGCAGTTTCTTTAAAATATTTTTTTTTAAAAATCCCGAAAGAATATTAAGAACCTTCTGTCATGAGAATGACTTTGATTAATTTAATCAGTATCACGAAAGCTGTTAAGATATTTAAATTATTTTAAGATACCAAAGCCTTAGGGTATTCAGGTTCATTTAAAGTGCATTGGTAATAAAGCAGTTTAACATCATTGCACACTATATTCTGAAATCCTGACATGAAACCCTGCACAACATATTGCAAGCAGACAAAAAGCATATCCATTTCCCTTTACAAAGACCTCAAGCAATAATTCAAACACAGAGATAAAGACCAGAGACTATAGCAGCAGAACACATTTGCTTCGTTTGTTTTTGATTAGGCTGCCTTCTCTCTCTTTATCTGCAGGGCTTCTATGGGAAACTTCAATTTTTAAAGACCGCCACGCTACTTTAAAGTTAAACAAAAACAAAATTAAAAAACTACACCAGCTCCTGCTGAAATAATACATAGTGTACTGGCACTTTTTAGTTTCAGTAAAACACTAGTTTGGTCTACACTTCCAAGTTTTCAGATCAGAAAAGAAGAAGAAGAAGAGAAGCCAGAGAGTTCGCTGCTATGGGTAGCAAAATTGATATTTCAGACTGCTCTAAGTCACTTATCCTTCACGAAAGCCCGTACAGATCACAAATACTCTTACATTGTTTTTGAAATGTTCATAATACAACTCTTGATGAAAGAGAAACAGCAAATCTTACCCTAGTGACACTAAAAATGATTATGTGCTGATGTGACTCAAGAAGTTCCTGTAGTAGTATCTTTCCTTCACATAAAATATGAGATAATTTTTTAAGTACCTTAGGTTAAAAAAAAAAAAAAGTGGTATTTGTCACTCATTAGAGATGCTCTAGGCAATTCTAAGGTACTGATTACAGACAGGCAAAAGTACTGCAATAGCTTCTTCCAGTGTAAGGAAAGGGAGCAGGGTGGGAATGAAGTGAGAAATTTTAAGGGCACTTCCCAGCCACCTACAGCAGAAGAGTCAGCCCTGTCCACTGTGGCACCATTTTCCACCCTTGAGGTCCTTTCCAACTCTAGCCATTCTATGATTCTATGATTCTATGAAACCAACTCTGAACAATGTACAGAATTTAGAGCCAGAAGACAGTCACATCTCAAGTAAATGCCATTTCAACTTCTTCTAACCTGAATTTCACCTGTTTGATTTCGATAACAATCAACATCACTTGAACAGAAAAAAAAAAGATGTTGAGTCTCAAATTTATGCCTTCCACTAAGTTCACTGAAATCTATTGCCCCTCTCACCAAGTACTTAATATCCTGTTCTTCACAACAAACTCTTCAAACTGTTAGAAACCATGCACTTCAGGAATATATTTAACTGCCAAATTCAATTCTTTTTCTTGAAATACACAAAGCAAAAGTGCCAGTTAACCTGTCCCAATGTCATTTCACTCCACACTCAAAACAGTCCCTCTTCGGTGATTGCCTCAGCCATACAGTTCCCAGGACACAATCACGATTTCGGCATCTGGCATCTTCCACAGGCACTATCAAGGCAGAGAGGGCCCAAGTCCTCCTCAAGCATCCTGCTACCTCTGCACAGCTCCATGGAGAAGTTGCGGTCCACAGCCAGTGGCTAGCTGGCAATGCCTCTCCTCCCCTGCGAGGACTCCACCAGATATACGGGGCCAAATTGCTTTCACTTTAATGAAGTCAAGTCTAAAGGGACCATCTGCACACTTCAGCTCCTTGAGTGACAACGAGGGAACTCATGTGGAAAAGACTCTATGGAAACTCCAGGTGGAGCTCACACTTCCCCCAAAGAGTTCGTCCACAAGGCAAACATCAGCTGCACATCTGCTAGACCTCCAAGTGACATTACAAACACCCCAAACTCACCAGTCAGAGCTCCTCCAAGGCTTCCTCTCCTGAGCTGTCTCCCATCTTCACTCAGTTGCCTCTTAAATTTAGAAGACTTTCTAGGGCCAGAAGAGACTTCAGGACTGCTGGATTTTCGAAAAGGCATAGGTGGGGGGGACAATATGTGATCAAGCTGCAAAGAAACAGAGAAAAAAGTATGTGTATATACTCTTTAAATGCCTACCTTCATTGAAAAAAATGTAAGTTACCTTTACCTAAAGACCATGACAGCACAAAGAAGTGTTTACAAAGATCTTAAGGTAATTAAATTGCTAACTGAAACCAAAAATGTTGTAAGTGCCAGATACGTGGCTGGCTGTGTAAGAAAGCCATGCTCCCCTCGTACAGCTCGTACCACCTCCAACCACATACTAGCACAAGGAGCATTTTTTGCAGTGGTCCTATCTCAAGACACAAGAGATCAGACTTCACCTTGCTCGACCTTCCATAAAGCAGTCTTATTGCAGCCGGTATCTGACCTTGCAACCTGTAAGATCTGCTCTTGCCAACATTTTTCTTTGGCAGTATCTCCCCAGCTTCATGCGAGCAGTCACTAGATGGCACTGCACTATCAACAAAATGCAAACCACTGCCCAGTCTAAGGAAACGCTGACAAATAGATTTATCAACGCCGGGGGGGGGGGGGGGGGGGGGGGGGGGGGGGAGTTTAAATTATCCTGTTTATAAAACAGGCATTCTTTACATTGACTTTGACATAAGCGCAAATAAATACAGATGCTCATTCTTCAAATTCTGATCCTGTCATCATTCCTACATAACATTTTAGCCCTCTGGTTTTGACAATGCATTTAATGCCTCAATATTTGATTAAATTCACAAAAACAAAATTAAAAGCAAGTGAGAAAATGCAGGCAAAGGAAGAGAGTGCAGGGATGTGAGTAATCAAAGTAGAAGGAGTTTTACAAGCATCCTTCTCCTTAAACTGGTGCAGTCGCATGGTGTCACTATTTTGCAAACTACAAATGTTCATCTATAACCTTTAAACCCTGATTCTTATCACATATTTTTAAGGAAGCCAGGTACATCAAAGTCTTCCAGATTTTTACAATTCATGTACTGAGATTCATCAGCCAGATAATCTACATATCACCTGCATACCTGACTGCTTCATCCTCTGTCCACTGAAAGGAAGGAGTCAAGGTCACCATAGTGACCAATGAAGATGCAGAGTGAAGCCCATTTTCACTTACAGTTAATCCCACAGTAAGTACTGTATGCCCTACAAAGCACTTTGAATCCCATGTTTAGAGTATCTTTTGTATCTAATATTTCAGGTTACTTAGTGTTTGGGGGTTTTTTTTAATCAGATCTGCAGCTTATTAGAAGTGTTTGCAGATAGACACTTCCAAAGCATCAAGTGATTTCCACAGCATGGTGGGTTTTGAATCTGCTTCTTCAGCATATTAAGACTCGTTCATGTTCACAACACTGAAGTAACTCATGAACTCACAGCCCATGCCTTTAGCAATTGCTTCAATTGATAGGTTTCAGGGTCATAAAGACTATTTAATTAACCATTGTTACCATTTATTTTTTAGAAACACAGGTGTATCACAAATATTTCTACTTCCAAGCTCTAAGTCACCTCACAAAGTGAATTTACAAGTTAGTTAAAAAGGAAATGACTGACAATGGCTGGCTTCTAACAAACACTATTTTGAGACTCTTTCACATAAGTCTATAAGCAAATACTCGAAGGACTTGCTGACTGATGGACAGTAAGGATTGCACAATGCTGCACTTCCAATGACTCCAAGCATCTGACAACAAGATGATGTGGTCAAGGCTTTAGGTGAGTTACCAGCAAAAATTCACGCACTTTCTTAAAACAGGTTCACACTTCAAAGTGACTAACCACACTTTAAATCTCTTTTTCCTAGCATAAGGTTCATTAAAAATTTAAACAACAAAAAGAAGAAAAAAAAATACACCAACAAAGGCACTAAGCTCCCTACACATTAGCACTGAAGTCTACACAACGGAATCAGCGCATTCCACCCTGTCACCTTTTCCCCTTGTAAGCAGATATATAACCTTTATAGCTGCTCAAGTCACTCCCACAATGAACAAACTTGTGCATTCCACGACATGCAGTCACATTACAAAATTCATTGTTTCCAATTAAGCTGTGCTCCTTTTCCACAGCTTTTAAGGTTTCAGAAGACAGTTTAAGATGGGGGTATAGTACAGAGCAGTATAGTACCTTCCAGGTCCTCAGTTCGTATTTAAGATGGTTTTCAATTGTCCAAACTGGCAGCTCCAGAAAAGTATGCTATTCAAAAGCTAAGACAGTTAAAATATGAACCCCCGTTAGCTCATCTTTTAACAGCAATGCCCTGCCAGCATTCTCTTGCAAAGATACCTCCTTGTTGCTAAGTGACTCTACCACAACTACAATTTCTGTTTAATCCAATTCCAGCACAAACTTTGGGCACATAAGTTCTCAACAATACACACTTCTTCAAGGACTTGCACGGAAACAGAGAAGGCGACCTGCACAGACAGAGAGTGAGTCTTTGCCACCAAGACAGAAGCTACCAGCCAGGAGGAAGTAATTTTGACCCCATGTGAACTGGCCATGCCTGAGGTCCTATATGTGGAGACTACTGGGAACAGGACTGAGAAGGAAAAAAACGGAGGGAAAATAGGGGAGACCATCCTTCCCATCAACACTTTTCAACATTATGTCCTCAATTTGAAAGTCCATCTGCCATCTTCTGACATGAGAAACAATGTGAATGAAATGCCATTTCTGAATTTTTCCATTTTAAAAAACAACTGGGTGAAATTCAGATTTTGTTGAAGCAGAACATCATTCTATTATGTGGAGATAACAAAATAAAAATAAGCATTCTTGCACATGACAAATTAGGGACCAAAATATCACAGCAGCATTAGGTTTCACTAAGTACTTCTTGGGGGCAGAAGTTCATTTTCACATAGGAACAGCCAAATTCACTATCATAGACGACACTTACACGGATCTGTCAGCGGGGTTTCAGCTGGATGTAGAGAACCATATCTCATCGCCTGAAGCAACTACACCAAAAGACATTATATGGTATAGCACTACAAAGAAACAATATGGAAATACGAGACTGCACATTTTCATATTGATGGCCAACTCCTGCTTTACAGAAACAGTTACACAACAAAGCATTCCTGGAAGCTATCTGAAGCCTCTCTTCTGCTTCCAAAGGGCAAAATAAGATGTATAGCACATAGAGCGTGTATCTGCAAGGAGTCTGTACATTGTACCTGCTGTTGTAGTAAACTGAGAAGAGTAGACAAGGGTATAACCTCTAACAGCCTTGACATAACAACTCCAGATGCTGGGGAAATACGAGGGAAATGGACTGCAGAAAGAAATGGATTGCTGCTTGCAGGCACCCCCTGAATAACAACTTCTGCTATTCTCAAAGTGCAGAGAGCTAGATGAACTGATTTGACCCAGAGGGGCTTTCTAACCCCCATTCAGACCTTACTTCAAGCATAAGACTGTGCAGCAGATGAAGAGGCTTTCTGTCCTCAACAAAACAGCCTCTCCCTCCCATCAGTCAGAGCATTCAAGTCCAAATAAGCGAAACCATCAGAGAACATTTCATTAGGTCCTGCTTCCCGGAACACACAGCTGATTCTGAAGAGGTATAATACATATTCAAATATATAGCACATATTCAAATCACACGAAGTGGTTAATTCAGCCAAAACAACACTATAACTGTTCAGTAAGAGGATTATGACAAGTTTAAATAAGTAATACCAAGACCCATTCAAACTTGTCAATGCTTATTTGAAAAATCTCCTGGAAACCTGAACACTACGGAAGTTCAGGTTGTGTGTCTTATCAGGTACCGATCGGACATTTCTGTCCACAAGACAACATCAAAGCAAGTAGCTTGAGGAATGAGGGTTGCTGAAATTTTACCAGAGATATTTTAAATAATTTTAGTCAAGCTGCTTCTACCCAGCACATCAAACAGCTTTGCCCAGCCACAATCATCACTCTGTTGGTATTAACTTCATGCTTACTAGGTATATTGACATGTGTCGATGTTGGATGGCATACAAGCACAACAGGAGAACCAGGGTTTGGTTGTTTGCACCTTTTTTTTTTTTTTTTTTGAAACTTGCTTGACAGCAAGTTGTGAGAAATACAAGAGCTGTATCCCTGCAGGCAGTTTCCAACAGACAGACATTCATGTTACACTTTGAGGTTTTGGCTATCACATGCTTTGCCCACTGTCTTATTACTGCACTCAGGCTACAAGCATACACTTCTTTCCACACCCTTTTTAATGAAATGTTAGTGACCCAAGGAGCAATGGGATAACAGAGGGCAGTTTTTCCAATTCTCTGTGGAATTGCAGGGCAGGGGAATAAAAGAATTTGAGAAGTTACTTCAGAAAGTCATTACTTCAAAGACCCATAACAGCTAAGACAAAGCATATGAAAACAAGTATATTTGACTATCCTTTATCTATAGTACAAAGGGAGTTAAGCTAGCCATTGAGTGTATAATACAGGCTGCTTAGAGAGGGATTTTTAATCAGTACACATCTTGCCACCAGTCTCTGCTGTTAATATTCACAATGCACGGATAGTTAACTTATGTAAAAATTGTCCCTCCCCCAACATTAAATACTGAATAATTCCTTTCCGACAAAGGCACTTTGAAAGACAGAAAACACATGGCAAACTCCACGCTATGCAGAACATACTGCTCTACAAAATTCATTTCTTCCAATCCATTTTTCCATACATTTAATAAAAAAATCTGCCTGTTTATATTGTAGGTATAATGAATTTCTACAGAAGCACTGTAAAATTTAGGAGATAACAGCTTTCACAAAACCTTATTCCTTGTCCTCCCTCCCATAAACCTTACAAAAAGGAACAGACAGTATCGTTAGAGGAGAGAGGTTTAAAAATTACATAGAACAGAATCACCTATACCTAGATTTAAAGATCCTACAGAAACATGGATGGAATTTGAGTGATAGTGTCCTCCAGTTATACAGGAATTTCCTCCAGGGAATCAGGACTGAATCAATTTGTCCTCAAACGATTTTTTTTTTTTTCATATTTTGAAGCTATTCATTTTCTGTGTGAATAGAATCAGCTACATTCCTCTAAAGAAAATTATTCTCACAGTGTACTAGCTATGGACTTTTAACAGGTCAACTACTCAGAAAGGATTACCTTTAAGTTTTTAAAAACCTCAGTAGCATTAAATCCAGCAGTCTACCATTGCGTATTTATTCTACAGCTAGAATGAACTCTCTGCTTGATAATTACATCATCAAGTACGTCAGCCCACACGTCCATACAAAAATTAAGGACATGACAACCGGTTCAAAATAAGATCTAGCATCAGTGTTTAGAAGTACAATTTGATCCAAGTAGATAATGAGGTGTGAGGCAGCCAGAAAGAAAATAATGGATTTCAGGAGAGGAAATCCAGGGTACAAGAAGGTGAATGAAGCTAAGATAACGCAATCACACTGATAACACCAGGATAAGGAAAATAAGCTAGTCTGAGCTGCTGAGATTTGTTGCAACATGAGGTGTTTTTTTCCAATAAAAATTAAATTGAAATGAGAACTGAGCTGATCTGATTAGCTCCACCTTTTCTTGAAACACTGACTATGGTTTTATTGTCCAAAATGCTTCACCCCCAACCTCTCCTAATCACTCCATAGCAATATTCCTACTTCCCACAGAAACTGGGAAATACAGATTAAGTATTCAGTCTTAAAAATACAAACAAAGATGTTCTATTAAGCATTTTAATTTCTTTCTCTTGAACACTATTTCAGGTCATGTCGTATATACACATTAAATCCTAAAGTTTCCATAAAAATGCTGTGCGCTGTCACCCATTTTAAGCCTCCCCCAGTCTGGCACCAATCCAAAAGAGATATATCACCTGAAAACCCTCACATATAGTGCACTGAAAGCAGAAAATAGTCAGCATACTTTTGCTGCTTAGTTTTTTTCATTATCAACCAGAAGTCCCAAAATAAAATCCTACTAATATGTTGTCACCAAACACGCCAAATCTCATCATACCTATCCAGAGGTTTAAAGAAGCAAGAATGGAAAGCATCATGCTCCAGTCCCATGCAGACAAAAGTATAGGAGCCTACCTGATGGTGAAAAGATATTCACTTGTTTAGTAAAAACCCTCATCTTTATAAAGCTAAATCTTAAGAGGAGCATGGCTTCACAAAACTACCAAACCCCTCCTGTCTCTTGCATCTCCAGATGTAAGCCATGCCAGAAGTAAGCGTGCTTCTGAGGCCACTTAAGACCTACCATTAGTTCAACAGCGATTGACCCTTTGTAGCAAAGCAAACTGCTAGGAACATAAATCAGTCTGTTTCTTCACATTACTTACACTGGGTTCCTCATAGCATGCTGCCTCTCTGACTCCGTTACAACTATTTAAGCAGATGCTGAAACAAAATAGCCCAACAAAGCACTTTTTTTAGCCAAACTATACAAACTTACTTCAACTGGCTATGAGGGAGAAGTATGTTCTTATCACTTATATATTCTCCCTAAGTCTAATTAAATTTGGCACAGATACATGAGTTTTGATTAGCTGCATTGACACAGAGAGCAACACAGAATATGATCTTATTAATGGATAGGATTATATCTCCCAAACGCCAAAGGCATCTTAGAATTTGTTTAAAAAAGACATTTTAGCCAATTAAGAGCATAGTGCACTTTAGTTCCTCCAGATGCTTGACAAGAATTCAGTAGAACCAAATTAGACTTGAAGTGGAGATGCTGCAATGGGGTAGTATAGACCCCCAAGAGGTCTGTCTTATAGTACCATCACAAGCAGAGGTACAAACAAATTTCCAACAGATATCCTGCAGTAACTCATGTCTGTGAGGAGCAGCTCCACTGCTTTTGGTCACAATAACATAAACTTTTGCAGGATCAATTTTTGAAGGTGCAATCTGAGCAACCTGGGGGTTACAGAGGAGTCTCCACAAACCTGCATCAAACCCAACAGCTGACCAAGATCGTTAGAAGTTCCAATTAAATCAGCTGATGGTTGGAATATTCTACATTCCCTTTGCCCACAAGCAATATTAATCCACCTCAGTTTTGAGTGGGGTTTAGAGAACTGTGCAATTATTCTGAATATTCACAGCTCTTAGAGCAGCCTCTGCTTTGCAGAAGAGAGAATCACACATAACCTAATTCCACACAGAGATAAAAGGAAACATTCCTCCAATAACTAGCACCACTTTCAAGCAGCCAAGGAAAATGAAGGTGAAGAATGGTTACAGAGGAAATCTCACCAGGCCACATACGGATTTCACTGGATAAGGAAAAATTGCATTTTCCTGCCCCTTTTCCTATCACACTTCCTCGAAACAAGCACTTTTTTTCCCACGACCACATGCCATAGATCAAGTAGGAAGAAGACTATTCAGCCTGTATTTTTTAAATTTGGCATTGCCTTTCCCCTCACCCCTCCATCGGAAGGATCTCCCTCAGCTTGGGCCGAAAGACCTTGCTAGTTCTCCAGCCAAATGGCATCTGTCATTCCTGTTTTAGACTTCAAGAATTGGACTGTCTCTTTTCCCTCCACGGCCTCCTTAGGACAGTGACAGCAGCCTGTCAGCTACTGCACAGACAGAAAGTAAGTCAGGTCCTTGGCTCCCTGTCGAAAGTGAAGGGTAAGAGGCAAAAAAGGTCTTATTTACAGATAGGTTATTATTTGCTAATCATTCATAGAGCAACTCTCAATTTACATATGAAAACAACCTGCAGCTGACACTGCAAACATGTCCTTACTAAGGTAAAGAGGAGAAACCCATTGTAAAGCTCTGCTGTTCGCAAAGTATCATTTCTAACCATTTTATTTATTGATTTTACATCCTACATATGCACACAAACACAATGCTTAAAACTCAAGTCACTGTTCAAAAATGTCTGTTATGCTGAATATATGATGTTGTATAAATAAACAGAATCAGTGAACAAAGTTCGCCATGCTTTCCTACAGCATGTTCTTACTTCTCATACCCTAGGTAGTACAAAAATATTTTAATAATTCTGCTAAGGTTCAACAGCGATATTATTTTGCTACCCATTTCACACCCATTCTAGAAATGCAAATTTGCCTTTAAAACAGTTGCATTTTTCTTAAAAAAATATGACATCTGGTCAATTAAAAATAAATAAATAAATACAACTCAGAGGAACATGAAGAATCAGCTATAGCTATGTTTACAAAAAAAAAGCTCGCATCCAACACCCTTGCACAAATGTATTTACATATGACTGCGCAGAAAATGAAGCACAGCCTTCACAGTATTTTACAAGGCCAAGAAGCAGCCTATAAATATGCATGCACACTCCTGTCTGAGCCAATCATTACTTTACCTTGGTTAAGATGGAGCAGTTTTATTACAGTATGATCAAGTCCTTCAGTTCCTGAAAGCCTTCTGTGTGGTGGCTTCAGTACACACAGATGGACGGGCAGACTGCTCCTTTCCCAGGGAACAAAGGAAACAACAGTATCTGTACTGAAGACACTGCTTCCAACAACTCAGCCCACCCTAAGGCTTCTTGGATTTACCCGATTTTAATGATCATTAAGAAAAATATTAACAAATAGCAGGTTTTGCAGATCTCTTGTAAGGCCCTACAACACGAGTCAAAAAATCAACATAGTTCTAAAAAAATATATGTAATTATAGCTCAACTCATGGTTAAAGGGGATCTTATAGGGCACTTTACTTGCATCAAGACTTTCTTTTTAATCTGACTGTCATATCTTCAAGAACACACAGGATGTTCAAAGGTGTTTGCTTTTTACCAAAAAAAAAAAAAATAATCACTAAAAATAATCACTTCATTCAGTGATTCAACTCTCTCAAAAAGCAAAAGAAGTCAAAGCATTGCATGCAGGCTGCTAGCCAGGGTGAAGCTGCTGTAGCCCAACAGGTCAGCCCTACCAGGAAGGATGCAGAGGGATCAGACTCAACATAGCAGATTCTGTAAGGAAGTAAATTTGATAATTTAATCTAAAAAAAGCAGGAAAACGCAGAGTAGGGTTTAAGCGGTCTGTCCAACCCACTCACCTCTGCTCCAAATGTACCGTCTAGAAAAAAATCACCCTTTCTGTGGGGATACGGCTCCTCTGAGTGCTGCCTGATCATCAGGAAGCACACTCACATTTCACCTTTGCTTCTGGCGTTTTAAAAGGGATCTGACAAAAGAAGATAAAAAAAAAGAAAACCCACCCTTCGCTGCCCAGATGTGCAGCAGTGCGTGCCACCACTATGCAGCAGGAAGGATACTCCCTTCCTGTCCCCGTCCTGCTGGCCATCTTGGCAGGAAAAAGTGTTTCGTAGCATTGAAATTTGCTGTCAATGACTATTGCCACGTCTGCTGCAAAAGAACTTAGTGAGTAGCCAGGAGGCAGCAAGAGAAAGCCAGCAGAAAGCCACTCAAACACCCCTGCTTGAGCTAGGAAACCAGGGGACACAACCCAACTCCCGACCCTGGTGGGCAGCTTCCAGGGTCTGGGAAACACCTTTACTGGGGTAAAGGGACAACAACTGGAAACCTGCATGCTTGTGGTGTTAAAGAAGAAGAAGCACCCATACACACAACAACACTTCAGGAATGACAAGATGCTGCATGTTCAAGGCATAGGCATCACCACAAGCGCTTCAGCAGTCCTGCCCCTTCCAGCAGGCCCATGGATGCTGAGGAGCAGTGGTGGCTGTCCCCAGGCAGACATGACTTCACCGGGCATGGGAGAACACATTGCAAAAATCACATCTTCCTAACACAAAGTACACACTTCAGGGGGGCTGTTTTGTTTTCACTGATTTATCTATGCCTAAGAAGTGGAAGAGAACAAAGACAACCAAGATTTCAGGTGAAACACTAGGAACCAAATGTCACACAAGTTTAAATGAAAGTTATCAATATTGTGCATCACTAAAAAAGTGCTACATGGCCCAAAGTAGTTTTTTCTTACTTTCCCTTGCATAAAGCCTCTTTTTTGGCAGATTTTTCTTCTTTAATATTCTATGGCTGTATTCATTCTCTTGCTATCATATGCAGAGCTATTAGCAGCATTAGCAATGCTATACGCTATGCTCTGCTGTAGAGAAAAATATCAAACTAGCCACACTGAGTATTTCTTTAATTCCTCAATGAAAGGAGAAATTAGCTACACAACAAACGGAAAAGAACTTTGATATTTCTAGACACCACAGGCAGAATTTTCACCCTTAATTATTTTAATGATCCTTTTTACAGCAGAGGAAAGCCATGACAAAATGCATGGAAATATGTATTTATACTCCGTGTATGTGCAGGCATTCACATGCACAGCCTACTTCAAACATTTCCAATGCTGCTGCTCATATACAGATTTTTAAGAAAGATTTTTCCTGGCTCTTCAACTAGAGGATGAAAATTTAGTAAAACTAACCTTCAAAGTCACTTTCAATTGAAAAAAAAAAATTGAAATACATAAGAAAGAGACCTATTCATCTTCATCAGCTGTTGACACCATCATCATTCGTCTCATGAAAAAAAAATAATAATTCAGAGGCG
>KZ506346.1:186761-197516 GCA_002844005.1 Limosa lapponica baueri | reverse complement strand
GAAGTCAAAGCAGTTTAGTTCTTTATAAAATCTATTTCCATTCACATTCACCAATGAGCTCCCAGACTACCTATAAAGGTTTCATTTATTCTATCACATTGGAGGCCCCAGAAAACTAATTGTTTATTCAAGTCTGTCTGCTCCATCCATGCTCAATTAGGTCTCACTTTTCCCTCAGTTACAGCGAAATTAAAAATAAAAATGCAAGGTGAAACATTCCACATTCCACTGACCAGCTCCCTGTAACAAGCCACTCTGAACAATCGCTGCTCAAGTGCAGCAAGAGCTTCTCGACCGTAATGCAGCATTTGAGGGACCTACCCAGTGACTTACAGGATTCCTACTCGTTAACTTATTCCTCTGAATAACAGAAAACACATTCGCAATGCAGCTTTCTAATAAGCACTACCAAGCACTGTTAAGACATTCCAGCTACAGCAATTCACAAGTACCTCAATTTTAAGAACAGGAGACATAATCTTTACACACTATAAGAAAAAAATTATTCTCAATTTATTTTTCCTTGTTTATCCCATTAAAATATTAAATAATCCATTTTGCCATATAAGGCATCAAATCCAGCATCACTTTCCTTAGGAATAATGTATCAAAGGGAATCACAACACATTTATGCAAGGCAGGAACAAAACAAAAGAGAGAAACCCATGATGAAATGAGCTTGGAGTAAAAGGTTCTCAGCATGTAATGGAGCTAAAGTTGATCCATAAATCAATGCAAGATGAAAGCAAGATTATTTATGTGAAGGGGTTGCATTGTTAATTTACAGTCTGATTTAGAAAAGAAACGCTTTACTTGATCAATATACCAGTGATATGCATGTCTGTACTTGAGCACAAATTAGTAATAATTACCAGTGGGTGTATCTCCTCATATTTTTTAATTAACCTTAACAAGCAGCATATACAGTTCCAGAAAATGCAGGTTTTCCCTGAGTTTGCCTTTAACACGCTCCTAAGTTTTTAAATAATGCAGTCTCGCCACAAGAGATCTTGCAGACAAGGGCTTTTTGATCTCTTTCTTCCCATTCAGTGCTCAGAAAGATACCATGCACAGTTATCGAACAATAGCTGCCATGAAAAACTCTCTTCCTGAACTGTTTTGAAAGTGAACTAGAATAAGGCATTTGATAGCTTTGTAGTTTTACCCTAGACGTCTAACACAGAATTCAGAGACTGGGATGCTTCTTCTTTAGTCTCAACAACACAATTAGCAAAAAAATATCAGAAGGGCAAGCAGATCTGGAGAAGGGGGGAGCACAACCCAATTTGCATTTGGCAGAGATTTGTAGTTAAGGACAATAATCAAGAACCATGTTCATAATTTTAAGTGCCTCCACTGCATTTCACATCTTTTGTCAGCTGCCATTTGTCAGTCTCAGACAATTTACCCAGCTCTGTCATTACCAGAATTGTTTATTAACACTATCTGGCTCAAGGAAGATTATTTTTATTTTTATTTTTTTTTTAGCCTAAAGACTTCAAGGATTACAATTAGGAAAAAACACGAAGACCATGTGAGAATGTAACCAGAAAGGTGATAAGGGATGATTTTAAATACTCCACCCATCTGTTTAATTCTTTGTGTAATCTAAGCAAGTAACTGCCCATACTTTCTAAATATCCTCGTTGTAAAACCTACACTTAAGTAGACTTATCCTCACTCATCCTGGTCTTTTATCCAGGCTTTTCCAATTAAACAGGTAGCTATTTAATGCAATGACACTGATGGGTGGGAGAAGGAATGCTCCCTACTCAGATTTTAAAAAATCCTATATTAATTCCTATTAGCAGGGAAATGACAGCAGAATGTATCTATCACACGTTGTACCTGAAAGGACAGACATCAGTATGTATGTGTAGAAGAGCACAAAACAGACAGGCAAGTAAAAAGTGTCCAAATCAGAAACAACTGCATTTATCTTTAGACAGTTTAGAGCTGGTCTGGTTTCTTCACCCTCGCATAGAAAACTTAACAGCAAAAGAAGATTTACTTGTATGGCTTACAGAGTTCTATTTATAGATCATATCACCTCAGAGATTTATACACACTTTTTAGAAGTTCAGTATGACTTAGAACTCTCTAAATTACAAGGATTAGTTGCATACTAGCTTGTAGTCGTTGATTACTCTGATACCACAATAATCTCATCAGTATAAGTAATTTAATGCAAGTTTCATTAAAATGTCTACAGTGTAGAACTTTGCACAGAAGCACTACAGTGTTGACAACATGGCAGTAACTTCTGAATTAGACAGGTTTTCTAACAAGAGCTTGTGAAAGTAACCTGATTTTATAAAAAATAAAGTACAATTCTACCCATGATGTTTCACGCTATGTCTTATTTCAACTTTTTTACACTTTCCACTAGTGAAGGGGGAGTGCCGTCAAAAGCAGGACAACCACCACACACACGCACCCCTGTGTTATCAGGATCTATTGGGAGTATACTAGGATCCTCAGGTCTGTAAGGCAGCACGGATTGTATAACTTTCAATCTACTTGTAAATCAGCTTTGTACGCTCACTTCAAGTGAGCAACATCCCACATCCTGTATTCTCAGGGTTATGTCTTCTAACTCAAAATAATGGGACCCTGCATCTTTTGTAAAACAAAAGAAGTTGTCTAAGTCAATGTCGGAAAACTTTAAAACGCAAATAATCCTCTTATCTGCTACCAGTTACAGGCAGAGAGTACTGACTAGAGTAATCCACACTGACAGCTTCAAAATACAGGACTATTTTTACCACTTCAAAAGCTGAAAACAAACTATAGCTATTATTAGGCAAAGATACTGCCCTTTCTATGGTTTAAAAATTTACCAGTTTATAGAAATCTAAAGTCTCTAAAAGACATAACAACACACATTTGAAAATGGATGATTTATTCAGAAATACTCAAAACCAGTGTCAGGAATAAGAACTCTAATAAAATAATGAGATTCAGAATCAAAATTGTCTGGAAACCAACCACTTTCCAGGGAAAAACCAGGGACACTTCATTAGTTTTATCCATATATACAAATAGCATCTTGTTTGGATATATCTGTATCACCTTCAGTACAACTTGACTTCATTTTAGTTGATTGCTTTTATTCTGACAGATAGTAGACTGTAATCCAGGATACCATAGCCTAAATTGCAAATAAAACAACCTTGCTAAGCCATACTAACGAGAGCCCACAAGGAAAAACATGCAGTGATAAAAGCTTTGAAATTTATGACTTGTGTGACTATGTACCACTGTGGGAGTTAACCTAGTTTTTCAGTAATGTTCAACTGCTGTATCAACTGGACATTTTTAATACTGAATGTAAAAGTTATTTAATAAAACTATTTCACAAAAACATTGAATCATCCTAAGCGAAACCGCAGGATTAACCCCCAAAACCACTCTGCAGCATTGAAATCAGTGTATCCCTCCAGAAACCTGTCCTTCATTTGGATCAAGAGAGTATTTAAACTCTCTTCATCTTAGAAGAAACTAAAAGAGGCAAGACAAGTAACAAGGAAATTCAAGTTCTATTTTTACCATTAGGCTACTGGAACAATATTTATTTAAAAAAAACATACAAAAAAAACCCCTCATACACAAAAATACCCAACACAATCCACGAAGAGGGTTTATCCATCATTTTTTCCAGAACTTAATCTGCTGACTTTCTCTAGAAATCACTCCGTTTTTCAGAAACCCCATTTCTGAAACAGGAGAACACACTTTTTCAAGTTTTTTCTTTTAGCACTCAATGCTCAAGAACATACTTTCCCAGAAGGACCCCAGCAGTAGCGTATATTTTACCAGTAAACTTCCAAAAGAGTAAAAATGGCCAACAGGGTTCTCTCCAACACACTGAGAGAATCAGTAGCTGTAATGATTCTTCAGAACTGCATGTTCACTAAGGGAGATGCACTCCCCTCTTGGAGTTTAGATAAAGATACAGCAAAAGCTGTTAAGGAAAAGCAGAGCAATTGGGATACACAAATTGGTTTCTTAGTGACCCCATCTTTATTTGCATAGCAGCTTTAGGAAACAGTAATGGTCACTCTCAGTAAGTAGCATACAGACAGGAGAGCAAACAGCTTTGAATCTCAAGGTTACCCCACAATTATTTGTACTTCAGTAATTCACTAAGCTTCCTTTGGCCAAGACTTAAATGTTTCCTTACTTATACACATTGGTCAGTGGTTTCCAAGATAAGGCCTGTTTAGGAAAGAAAGACCGTATTTTGTATGTTAAAAAAATAATAATGTTTGAGTATGTCATTTCAATAGAATAAAGATTTGGCTGCGTTTAGCTTTAATACTTGGTTTCCTTGAAGACTACCAGCATCTAAATGAGCAGCATCATAACACGCCAAGGTTACTCAGCAGGGAGTAAGTCCACACAAGACCTCTGCAGCACATTTCTCCCCAGGAAGGAACCAATCCCAAACACTTCCAACACCCTTTTTATAAAGCCCAACTGTCCCATAAACCAAGGAATCCAGACTTCAGTTAGGGATCTACTCTGTAGGACTACCACCTGCACAGCACTTAAAGCTCCTGCCCATCCAGGAAACATAGGATCCAGAATTCTTTCGTATAGTAAGTACATGCTAAGGTGTCCAAAGACAATAAAATGAGCGACCTTGGCAAGATTTTCCAACAAAGGAAATGCAGCTTGCATGCATGCTCTCATTTTACAAAATCATATAGGAACTAGCACAATTAACATATCTATTTAATAAGAAATGTAACCACATTAAATCGCCCTTTATACTTAGGCAGGCAGCCTAGATTCCCAAAGCCATCCTCTTCCCAGTAATACTACTGCTGCATCTATTTCTGCAGATGCAAAGCTGTAGAACCGTACGCGTGCGGCAAGACCCAGAGCGCCGCACATTTGTTCATGCCCCATACAAAGGCTGTCAATTAAACTGCCTTTCCTGCAGCTTCACGTCTCACATTGCCAGCGTACCAGGAGGTCACGCAAGAATAACATGAAACAATGGGCTCTCCAGGAGTGACTGCTGAAGAACGTGAAAGAACATAAATCTCTTCCAGGCTGCTACCGTGCTGTAGTTGCAAACACACATTATAGCCTCATTAAGAAATACAGCACTGTCAGAAACCCTGACTCAACAGCAAGCCAAAAACTAACGCAAGTGTTTTCTCTGTAACAGCATTTCATAAAAATAGTAACCTTTAGAAGTCCCTAACACCTTAGCTCAGGCTCCTGGTTCAGAGTTCCCATACTCATACCTTGCCCAAAATAGCAGGGAGGGGAGAAACTGCACAGGCTCCTGGAGGAAGCAGGGAGGAAGTAATGAGGGGAGGGAATAGGCAATGCTGTCCCCACCAGCCTGCTGCTTGACTCAAGCCCATTTATCTCCCTTTTCAGGCAGCCCAGCTTCTGTCAGGATTCTCTATTGCATCCAAGCTCTTTGGCACACGTCTTCACAAGTACCTGCTGTGCTTCCATGGAGGATGCTATTTTCTGTGACTACAGAAATTAAATTAATTTACTGGAAGTGGTCTAAGTGTAAGAAAGGAAGCCGCTTGAGGCCAGTGTTAGGCAAAGAAGAACCAGGAATGATGCAATGCAAATCTCATAATGTTTAATACATTTTTTTCCACTTTCACCTTACCATTTGAGTCTTCACTATTCTCTAGTTTGTATTGCAGATAAGCCTCTCTCTACTGCTCTCATAAGACGACTGGCACTGTCGTGTGTTTTATCTCCAGAACAATGACCTCAGAGCATGCAGCTCCTGATGCACAGCCTGTAAACCACTTATTTTTATAATGAAGCACAAAACAGAAATCTGATCTCAGATTTCTTTTCCATTCTGCTCACTTAGTTAAAGTTCAGGAACTTTAAATATTCAGAAATAGACTGCTGAAAGATATCCTGAGATGTTCGACGTGACCAACAGTGGGGCTGCAGTCCCTGCCAGCCAGCAGATGGACAACGTGCGTCTTCACAATCGCAGTAAGTGGAGTTAACATCACTACTAAGAACAATCCTCTAAGTCAGCAGACGGTCCAGTCACAAAAACAATCATCTGTTGAGATTAAATGTTGACAGAAAAATCTCAAAGTGCTTGATCATCAGAGTGTCTGCATTAAACACAGTACCATAACCTTTGCTGAGTCACCAGCCTGAGGGTCCTGAAACTGTCTCAGTCAACACAGTTACCCTCTGGCTGATTCATCTAAAAGACAACTGCTCAAACAGCAGAATGCTCTTCCAGTTGCGTCTGTCTTGCAAAGCCATCTGACTCCAGGGAAGGAAAGCATTCTGGCTTCTCCAGACAAGAAGAGTCACGAAAAATGGCAGCTTTGACACCAGTGACATCTTACTAGTTGCTCAGCCTGCATGTGTTCACCAAGTCACTTAACAGCCTACCACGACTGAGGGTACTGGAGAAAGGCAGGCCCCTCCCTCCCTTCTAATTCTCTGAGAGCAGAACAGGCAAACCAAGCACAGATAGTATTCTGACTGGGCAGCTACATCCCTCAAGATGTAAAGACATATTCAGAAATCAGAAATAAAGGTTAGTTAGCATATGAGCATAAAACAAGTTACAGTTCATAAACCATGGCACAAACGTGGAAAACTGAAGACCAGAATACTGGTATGTATGTATTTCCACTTGTAAAGTGCAAACATAAAAATATTACAGATCAACTGTAAATACCAAGACCCCGATTTTCCTTGAAACTATATGATCAGATGTTTACAGCCTTGAAGCGCTAGATTTATGCATCACAGTCAAACCTTTCTGCGGAAGGTTTCCATGGCTCCCTCTTCTGCGTTATCAAAAATGAATTCCCTGATAGTTCCCATCCTACCTTTAATAGCAGCTTGTTTAAAAAGCTAAAAAATGTTAGAGAGGAAAGCCCACATTGTGCAGATGACACAGAGCTCCCAAAATTTGTATTTAAAAGTCCATACTGAAGATGATTTAACACTGTGCCCAGAGACTGCTCTCAGAATAGGCCATTAAAGCATCAGATAAGCATCCCAAAAAAGCATTACAGCATCTCAAAACACCACTACCCATTTATTATTAGGACCTTCACTGGCAGAACAGGGAAGGTTCTTCCCACGCTTTCCCAATTTGCTTCAGTCTGATTTGGTCAACAAATTAGACAAGCAAATACCTAGGAATCGTATGTCAGGACCTTATACCAATATTTTTGGACAACAGGTCCACTAAAGTCCCTAAACTTAGGGCAATTACTGGATTAGACAGCATTGCTGAGGTTACAAAGGGGGTTTATGATTTACAATGGTGACTCCTATTTCTGTAGGCTTCTGTGCTAAAAGCCGACACACTGAAACATGTAGTCATACTGGGCAGGGCAGCTGCACAGGTATAGAGCATCAAAGAGGAAAAAAGAGTCTGGAATACTTCAGACAAAAAAAAACGAAAAGTGAAAAAAGATCAGACTGTAACTTGCTCACAGAGAATTTTCTTCAATCCTTCAAAGCCCCTATCCTTTCATGCTGCAAAGAGCTGGCATTCTTTGACCATCATTCAAAATTTGAGTTTAGTCCTTCAAAGCTTTAAGAGCTAATGCACAAATCCTGAAATGCACAAGGTGAAAGGATTCTGGTACAGATCTAAACGTCTGCAAACATATGGTCTTCAACTCAAAATCCAGTTGACATTGAAGCCTTAAGCAAATAAAAAACCCCACATCACTACCAGAATTATGAAGACGAACTTTTGCTCTAGAAATTAACACTCTGAAGTCTTACACCGCAAGATGGAAGTGAGATTAGAATGGAAATTGTTATTTTAAAAAGTCTTCAAAAAGAATCCATACTACACCTTGTTATGTACAGCATAAAGCAGAATTATACTAAGCACAGGAGTTTCCTAAAACATTTTTCTTCTAGTTTAATCAATATCTACTCGTTTCAGATCGAAATCAAAGAAGCCCCTGGAAGCAGCTAATTTGCCTACACACTGAAGAAATAATAATAATTTACATGTTAAGCCCCCCTAAAAATGGCACAGATTTGTGTTTGAGGTTCAAGCACCTTCAGCGCACCTTTACTATTACATGATCTGTTTTGAGTTTTAATCATGGAAATGGTGAAGTTATTCATTATTTGAAAACACGGCCACACTTGCAGATTAATCCAGTTACGGTTAATCACCCATTACCTACTCCTTCATAAATGTACCCTAGGTAAAAACAGACATCCATCAAGTGTACCAAAAATATGAAGACTCAGACTTCTCTGCTGGTTTTCCTTTAGTTGTTTCATTTTTTTTAAATTCTTCTGTTAACAAGGAGGGACAGAGAAGCTTTCAACTATATATGTATATACCTCAAATACATACCCACACATATTGACAAGCATGGGTTAAAAAGGTGAAATAACTATAAAAAAAAATAAAATCACACCTTTGCAGATCACATAAGAAATGGATAACAGAGAGAGAGCAGGTTTCGAAGCGCTGTTACTAGCACAATTGAAGCTAATGTGCATCTAGGGGATACATTTTGCTTTGCATTTGCCATTCCATAACATTATGGATTTATAAAAGCAGAGCCTCAGAAAGAAAGATCAATGTACGACATTTCTCTTTGATCTCTTGGTTTACTTACTTCTGCAAGTGAGATCAGATTTAAAAAGCCACAGGAATTTACCACTTTGAAGTATTTTAACTTTTCATTAACTGGAACAGTAGTACCCGATTACAAGACAAATTCAGAAGGTAGAGCTTATTTTATTTTTGCAGACTCAAGCTTGTTGCACAACTAATAGGAAATCCAGTGCTTAATTCAATTTTCAGGTATGTGATTTGTTAGTAATGTGGGAGTTGTGGGAAAGAAAAGGATACTTCAAGAGACATGACCTAGTTTGCTCTGGAATGAGTAATGCAGCATCCCCTCTCAAATTCCAAGAAAAGCCACTAAGAGATAAAATACATTTTCCTTTTCATGTTTATTCAGCTGACAAGCATGACCCTGAGCACTGACCAAATTAATAAGGACCATTTTGCCCCTTCTCAAACAAATTAAGACTAGCTAATGATGACAGGAAAGGAAGACCAAACAGTTGGCTCTGAATAAAATTGGTGGCTCTTGATACTGGCATTCTTTAATGTCCTTAAAATGACAACTAAGCATAAATACAGTGGAAGTGCCTAAAGCTAATAAATGTGTGGCTTTTTTAAAAAAGTTACCTTGGAAGTAGATCTACTACTTTGCAGATAATATGCTATGAACTTGGTTTCCTGAATCGGAAATACAAATTTATATCAAGTTTTTGAATATTTCTTTTGAAAGATTTAAACTGTGACTCTCAGCCAAAATATGGAGGAGGATCTTATAAAGCTGCCCTTTTTTTTTGTTTGTTTGTTTACTGCTTTTGGGGCAATCTATGTTTGATTTATTACTTCTACTTAAGATTTGATCATAGTATCTAGAAGGCAAGACAGCAGAGAAAGCTAGAGATTGAAAACTAACAAATACACTCTGGCTAAAAATATTTTTCTAAGAAGAAAAATACAAAAATTTCAGTGATGGCCAGAAGTCTGGACAGGAAGTTACTCTTTATTTTTTTCTATCTGGGGGGCAAATCTTGGAAATCAGAAGAATAAGAGAACAACAAAAAAAGACTTGTCATTTTGGGTTTTTTTTTTTTAAAAGTAAGTAGTCCTGTAGTTCTGGTGTCAAATGTTTCATCTTGTTGCAGAAACTGAGGGAGAGAAAAAAATCACTAATGGAACAGACGTGCTTGGTGATCCTGGAAAGGAAAAAACCAGAAATACCACAGTAATGTTCTTTTCAGATTTGCTTACAAAAACAATCCATATACTGAAAGATAAAACTGCAATAGCAACACTGGCAGGACTGGTGACACTAGGGTTAACTAAGGGAGTATGAAACCACTATGAACATCTACCAAGAACCAGCTCCAAAACAACAAAAGTTGTCTTTGCATATTTATACTCAATTTCTGTTTCTGCCCACATAATCAGTCCACACAGAGGTTCACCAAATATGATCGGAGATTTCCATTTTATCATCTGGACACCCACACATATGCTAAGGAAAGGAACAGACTTCACTGTTTTCTTATAAACTGGTCACTTCTTCATTGCCCAAAATAAATAAATAAAACCCTTTTTTTTCCCTGGATAAAAGCTTACTGTTCATAAAACTAGTTTTGTCCATGAAGAAGCTGGATCTGAAGTAATGGAGCCTCCTCAGAAGGAACAAGGAGATGAAGTACTAAAACAACTTTCCATAGAGAAACCCTGTTGACTCACACAGGGACAGCTTGAAATGAACGCACCGGCTCATGGAAGAAGGAACTTTCTGGATCAAAAGACAGCCAAAACCTGGGTCAATGCAGGGCTTAACTGGGGAGGTATCAAACACAAAGGAGCAGTGAGTGAATCCTGGCAAGTCCTGAAATTCCCAGGAAAAGTAATCAAAGCCAAAAGGGACAGCGGGACCAGCAAATGACACAAGGTACTTTTACACCTTATGCTACCAACAGGAATCACATTAGAAGCCGTTCGCCAGCTATCGGTCGTCTCAAACACCCATTGCCCAAGGAAACAGAAGAGGGAACAAGACTGCACAAAAGACTCTTGATACATTGTCCCAGGGCTTTTCACTTCAGGACCATGGGCGAGGGCCTCAAAGCCAGCACAGGAACGTGCATGGGTCCAGGTTGGAGATGCAGTCACACCAGCCCTCCCACTTCCCAAAGATGCTACTGACA
>KZ506346.1:164088-184644 GCA_002844005.1 Limosa lapponica baueri | reverse complement strand
GCAACATCTGGAGTGAATTACCCATCATGGCAGGCTGCTGTCAACCAAGTGGTATCTACAATAACCTGAGCTTTCCTTTTCTTTTTTTTTTTTTTTGAAGGGAGCACAGCAGGAGAAGCATAAATAAACACACAAAGCAAAGGTCAGCATGTCAGTAGGAAAAAAACTCCCTAGTTTGATGAAAGAAAGTACTGAAAGCTACCATGACCTTCCAACTAAAAGGCTTTTTAAAATCTTTGGTTACATGCTGTTTACTCAAATATCAAGCAGCTTGTAAACAAGCTGCTTCAGACTAATAAGGAATGTTCCTTTTTGATGTTAACTAGTGACCCAATGCATACCCTTAGGTAATGTTTATTTTACAGCACTGAGATGCAGAGTATAAGAGATGAAAAAGATACATTTTTCAAGTCAGCAGCGTGCACACACTGTATCACTAGGACTTGAAAAAGACTCTGCAAGACCCCTTTTACTCACTAATCAAAAAAAATCAAGAAAAGCTGGTACAAAGAAAACATCAGTTATGTTCAATTATTTCATTTTTCTCCTTTCACGCAGTATTTAAAAGTTCTCCATAAAGACAACCATCAACAATCATGTTTAATGACAGCAAATTTGAGTTATCTGAAGACACATAACTACTTTCTCCAGAAAAACTACCGTATTAGTTACCAAGGTTACCTAAGATGGAAAGCAAGGCCTAACACATGGAAAGAACATGACATGTTTGCAGCCAAGACAAAAAATACCCACTGTGATAAAAACAACCTGAAGCCAGTTGCACTTTTATAGGTGAATTTATTCCTTAATAAACTCAAGACTGTATCACGTTAAAAAAAAATCCATCTTAAATTTCAACAACTGAAAGTTCAGCTCGAGTGCATTACAAAAGATACAGGTAAATTCATTAACATACCAGAAAAAACAACTAGCTTCTCTGCAACTCTGGGTAGCAGAACCTACAGTCTTTCTTGAATTTACTACTAAAATGTCACACAAATGAGGCAAATTTATCAGATGCAGCTCCCTAGGTCTCTTGAGCTCCAGTCACAATAAAAGAGCAGTTTCTGTTCTGTAACTTGTTAACAAACTGTGCCAAAGATCAGAACTTAAAGTTATGTTGAGAGATCTTGAGTCAACGCTATGTGATTCGACTGATACTTGCTTTTAATCAAGTACACAATTTGACAGCTACCATGGGGATTATGAACATGCAGCTATCATTTTGCAGTTGTCCAAAGGACGCAAAGCACATCAAGATGAAATTATTGACTTCACTCTTGATGTAGCACACAGAGGTGATTCATTACACATCTGGGCTTTCAACAGAGTACTGTAAGAGACTTATGTAGAGAAGATTGCTTTCCTTAAGTGTGTTCAGACAGGAATGTCATTTAGCTTATTTTCAGAGAAAACAACAGCTACAAATTTGTTTTCACGTTTGGATTCACCCTTAAATGCTTGATGCAGGCAGTATTGCAGTGAAATTTATTCTTCTTGCAATAACCTGAGAAAGTGGAAGACTTGCTTCAAAAAAAGCTAATTTACCTTCATATATCAAAAAAATTTAGTTACGTGGAAAACTGCATGGAAATGCAGGAGTCATGTTGAAAATTAATTTGCCCTCTCATAACATTTGGAAAGTCAAACTGATTTCAAGCACAAGTCCTCTGCCAGTATTCCAGGGCAAAGTTTTGGATTTTTTACCAAAATCTCTGATGTTATATACTGATCCTTCTTGCAACTTCCCATCAACGCTGCAACACAGAAGGCCAACTGGTTTTTTTAATAAAAAAATATTTTCGGCAATGTAATGTAAATATTACTTTAATAATTTATTTGGCATTCCTTTCCATCAATGCAGCAAAATTCAAATATTCAAAATTACATGTGTGAATTTTCTCAGTCTCCTGAAATTATTTTTAACAGAAGGATTAGGACTAATGTATTTCTAACATTTTACTCAAAAAGAAAGTCCCAACGAATTAATCAAGATCCAGAAAAAATGAAGTATTCCCCAGTTAGATTTTATGAAATTGTAGTGTCCATAAGCTCTGGGTCCTCAAAAGCAAGTTTATTATACGTGACTAAATACTGAGAGTAAATCTTGCAACTTCTCCTGGGGGACTTCTCCAGGGGTATTTGCTCAAGAATGCAATCAACCTTGATCCAGACTAACACCATCCATAAGCTCAGAGGAAGGGAGCAGGAGGGGAAGTCTATATAAAGTCCAGCTGAAACTTAATGGGACATTTAGATAGCCAAATATATATACAGTACTGGCACTCAAAAGGCTAACTGCAAACCAGAATAGTCCAAACATAGAGAAGGGGCACATGCCAGACACTTACAGATTAATTCAAGCCATCGAGCTACTTGCACCAGCCGGTGGAATCAATTACCAAACATACAACTGGAAGCATCAAAGATTATTTAAAATATAAAAGGAAGCTACGATTAACGAGGAGACTTCCGTTGCTGGACAGCTATACTCTGTGCGCTGCTGTAGAACCAGCAATGCTCTCGCTGTGAAAGGTACCCTGCAATGAGGCCAGCATCAAGCTGTGTTCATGTAAGGAGAAGTCAGAGGTCCCTAGTAGTAGGAAAGCTGAACTTACGAGGAAAAAGTAACAATAATCATCTCAACCTTGTTACAGCCCACTCAGAGTCAATATAGTTTAACTTAGATCTCTCATTGTGCTGTTTTAACACAGTCAACTTTGTGGCTTTGTTGTATTACATTACCGTAGGAGAGAAATTAATTTTATTTTGAAAGCAAACAGACAAAATGCTTTTAATGCTGTTCACTCTCTGCTTAGTATAGCTTTTCTGGAAAAAGAAGCAATTGCCTTATGAGAAGTCATCAGAAACAGCAATGCATGTTAACGAGATGTATCTTCTCGCCAAAACAGGAAATTCTGCAAGTTTCCATTTAGAAACAAGTATCTTTTTTTCCTATAGTGCGTGGCAAATAGCCATAACATGACTAATATGGCATACTAATGCAGCCAATTGCGGAATACAAATCAGGAGAAGTAAACCAAATCCACTCCAGTAATATGTGTACCATGTGATAAAGGACCTTTTCATCTTCATGCATACTGTCTTGTGTGTAAGTGGTAAGGAGTGTTTGCTGGGGGCTCAGAAATCATTGAATCATGGAATGGTTCAGGTTGGAAGGGACCTTAAAGATCATCAAATTCCAACCCCCCTGCCATGGGCAGGGACACCTCCCACTAGATGAAGGCATTCTAGAATGGAAAGAGAATCTGTTCCTTCTTTGTGACTGAGCAAGAATTCTTGTTCTCTCCATTTGTATCTAATTACTTCATTTTGCTGTACACAAAATCTAATATGCTAGATTAATATTCAAGCTAAGATTTGATTTCTGATAATGTTTGACTCTGTTTTTGTAAGAATTGTCATCAGCTTCATACATGCATTCAAATCAACTAAGTAACATTTATTTCATCTTGAATTGGCTTGGGTCTTTTTCTGGTTTCAAGTCCCAAATTTTAGAGCCTGAAAATGTTTAATTCCTCAGGAATGGTAATTAGCCACTGGTACTTTTTGCTCATGTAAAAGAAAAATGTATAAAGAAAGGACTTTTTAAATAATTAAACTCTCTTCCTGAGCAATAGAAGAAATAAGTGATTCCCAAATATATTTAATTGAACCTACTGCTGTTTCAAATTCAATTTTTCTTTAATTGGTAACTGTAGTACATGTGAATTATTAACTAGCAATCCTTGAGAACAGGATATAAAATAAAAAGAGAAAAGGCTTCCAATGTAGCTTGAAGATAAACTTGCGTTTTTCAAGACACTCTGTAGAATTCTCCCCCTGTGCTGCTTTTTTTTACTACCATCTACCTGAAGTTCTGCTGGAAGGTTTCCTCTAAGGAGCCTACAGACATCAGCTTGAAGATGACAGTATTATGGGACTTGGCTTCTCTGAAATGTTAAAGATTTTTAAAAGGGTTACAGGCACAAGAATTTGTACCGTGACTTCTAAAGAAGCTGAAGAGTAAGCAAGAACTTTTTAAAGGTACCTCTGCTCACGTATGTAACTGTGCAGCCAAGAGCTGTTTCTCCATTAACCCAGTAGGCAGGCAAGAACCAGTCAGATTCTCCAAGAATCCCCACAGCAATGAACACAACCACTTAATGCCAACAGCACAAAGCACGTAGGACGTCTGCATAAGCACATCCTTGAACAGCAAGTGACAACTATTTTCCCACATTTTTGCATGTTATGTTCTTAAGATGCCTACAGATCTTTCAGCTTTCCTGTGTTTAAACAAGGTTATTACCCCAGTCACCAGCACCAACACGTTAAATCAGTCAGTGTTACAAGCTCTCAATTTTATTCAAAATCTTATGTCACTCATCATTTACCCGAAAATGCTGATGAAAAGACATCCTACTTTGGGAGTTGCTAGCCTTTGCTTCAGAAATATACCAGCTTTCCTTGCAAAGCAGAGCTCTAAAATGTCAAACGACCAAGGTACATCTGGTACTACTCAACTTTTTTTTACTTTTGTATTTTAAACTAACGACCACTGGATTAAGAGGTGCTGGCATCTCAGCTCTGCTGGGTGAGGATCACCTCAGCTGAGATCACACATGTCCATGAAGAACATGCCAAAAAGGATGCTAGTGGCAAAAGGACCACTCCGTAGGTCCAACAATATCCTAACCCCCAACATTCGGAATTTTCCCCTCTTGTCAGGAAGGTGTGAATTTCTCATACTCTTTGGTAGGCAAGGCCCACAGACAAGGAAACGCACATCCAAAACTTAAGGTAAGAAAGCCTGAGACATGGGCATATGCATCTACTTAGTGTTCATCTCCTCACCAGCCACACATCCTCAGAGCATCAATCCACCTTCCTGAGCAGCAGCACCACCAGTAGCTGCTGCCGCCACTATGGTTCCTCAGCAATTCACTTGGTTAACGCTGCATACCACACCAGAAGGTATGCCATTTGGTACTAGATGACAGTGTGAGCACAAAGATGCCTTTTCCTAGCTATTCGTAAAAAAATACAGGAAAACAGTAGTAAAGAGACTAGTAACAGAGGCAAAGCAGGCAGGGATTGCTCTGCAGAGGAAGCGACCTGCACAACAGCGCTGAAATCAAGCAAGCTAAATGGTTGAAACCTTTGTGGTATGGGGGATGATGGCTGAAGTATAAGCATGGAGAGGCTCGGCAAATTGACTATATCACACTTCCTCAAACCTGCCAGGGTAAGTGTTACGTGCTTACAATGGTCTAAGGATGCACCAGATAGTTGAAAATCTAGGCCGTGCCCTTTGCCACTGCTGAGAATACCATCATGGGCCTTGAAAAGCAAATCTTGTGTCCACATGGTACTACAGAAATAACTGAGTCATACAATGGGACTCATTTTAAAAACAATCTTATAAGTAATTGGGCTAAAGAACATGGTATTGAGTGGGTATACCATATCCCCTATCATGCACCAGCTTCTGGGAAAATGGAGCGATACAATGGACTATTAAAAACCACCCTGAAAGCAATGGGTGGTGGAACCTTTAAAAACTGGGACAAGCATTTAGCGCAAGCTATCTGGTTAGTTCATACCAGGGGATCCATCAATTGAGCTGATCCGGCTCAATCAGATCTTTTAATTACCACAGAAAGGGATAAAGGCCCTGTGGTGCATGACAGGAATACGCTGGGGAAAACTGTTTTTCCTGCCTCATGCAAAGGCAAACCCATTCATGGGGCTGTTTTTGCTGAAGGATCTAGAGGTACTTCGTGGGTGATGCTGAAGAACAGAGAAATTCAATGTGTACCTCAAGGAAATCTAACCCTTGGTGAGATTACTCAGTTCTGAGCTGTATTATGTTAATTGGTATATAATATTAACCATGTTCAGTAAGTGTTTTTCAGGGTAACATGGTGGTGATGAAACCTGAGCTAGTTTTCATCAAATGGCATCCAGCAAACTCTTCACGATGGACATGCTACCCATGGGCACAAACCAAAATGAATTCTGTATCATCTCTTCTACTCTGAGAGTCTGCCGTAACAGTTGAAATCCTGCAATTATGAACTAAATGGACTTACAGAACTTTTGTGAGTAAAGATAGATCTTAAGTGATCTGTGTGATATATATCTATATGTATATCTGTATCTATATGTGTATATATTTGATGGATAAGAAGTAGTAGTAATCTGAGCACAATGCAAATTGTATGGAATAAGGGGTGGAATGTCCTGGTTTGAGGTAAAACAGAACCAATTTTCCGTTCAGTAATTTTACTGTTTAGCTAAGCCTCTTCTAACTAACTGGTCTGAAATTAACAGCATATTGTGCAGAAACTGTTCACTCACAGAATGATAAGGCCTGACTATGCCAAGGAATGGTATTCAAAGAGGCTCTTGCTTATACTTATTGCTGTAACAACCAAGGGCAGGTCACTTTGTTATTTGCCCCATTGGAGGGTCAAAGCAGACAAGTGTAGAGGGGTCGCACCTGTGAGGAGGAGCAGACAGGACAGGTGACCCAAAACTGACTAACAGAGTATTCCATCCCACCTGCCCCATGCTCAGTATAAAAGCTGAGGGATCAAAGGGTCAGCCCTCTTTCTTCAATGGCCGATGTCCCAGGAGGACTCATCTGTTCATCTGCCTTTAATCCCAATCCAAGCACTCCTGGCTCCAGATCCAGAAGCCAGTTCCCATCCATCACTGAGTCCAGTCTGGGACTTTCTCTGTGCCTGCTGGTGATGTCATTGTCATCCTGGGAGCTTGACATGGTTTTGTATATATTGATGAGAGAGACTTGGGAGTGGCTGTATTAAGCTGAAGCATTATGAACATGCCACACTAAACGGGTTGTCTACCACAGAAGAAGCCAAACACAGGGTCAGCCCAGCAGGGCACCAGAGGCAGCCGATGGAGCTGCCAGCAGTCCCAGCAAACATCCACTGCAGTGGCAGAAGCAAGTGGACAGTGTCTGGGCAGGACATGAAATCATGCTTGACTAACACCTACCCAATGCACAGAAGAAATTATCCTCCATGCTCACATCTACTTCATAAAGACTTCTCCTGATTAGGAGGAAAAAGGGAAGCACAGCCTTCCTGCCTATCAAGTGAAAACATTTTTAATTAGATAAAATGTTGGAATGTCTAAGTTCAAGACTTTAAATTGGCTTCCCATCTTGAGCAGCAAGTATCCTGTGAGGAGGTTCCTGTTCCTCTCCTACTTCCTCTGAGAAACGTTCATCATCTTCTACTTAAAGCAACAGGAAATTGTTGAATACTTAGATATCTCTTTCCTAATTATTTTTTTAGTTCAGCTCGGACACAATTTGCAGGAGTGCAGCAGTTACTGACATAAGGACCACTGACATAGGGAGGTTGTGCTAGAAGAGCGCTTTTTAGTCAATGAAGAAACATAGCAAATCATTCAAGAACCCAAAATTTGATTCTTCCACAATTTGGATGAGATTTATTTTCTAGAAATTGCCAGCCTGCATTTAGTGGTCTATTTAATATCGATTACATTTTTTCCTTAAAAAAAAAACCCAAACAGCCAAAAATACCCCACAAGACTTCATACCAATCAGCACCAGCTTCCAGGATTTTAATTCTTCACATAATCAAGCTGGAAAATGTAAATTTTTTGTTTTTCAAAAAAAGATGCACTGTTACTCAAAAGGAAAAACATTCAAGAAAGCCTTGTATTCTCTGTTACATAGCAGGTCAGGTGGTATCATTTTCTCATGCTTTGATCTGCAACTATACCAAAAAGGTTGCCAAAACAAACTTCTTCATAAAAATTTCATACAGTTTTATCAAGTAAAACATCTGTCTCCCCTTAAGAGAAACAGCAAGATTGCTTGCGGTACTAAAATAACAATGAAATAACTCTGCAATCACATATATTTAAAATAACCATCTGAACCTATATCCCCACAAGTATAGCACCTCAAGGGGTTTACTGGCCCACAAAAAGATGGCACATTTCACTGTACACCGAAATCCCTGTTACAGGTCTTCTGTGCAGACATAGAAGAATAGAAAAGTGTATGAACCTGGGGGGAGAGGGAAGGGACAGGACAGAGTCAATGCAGTGTCCTCAGGAAGAGGGCCCCACTCTAAAACTGCATCTACTTCAAATTGAACTTTGGCAATTCAATCAGACAAGCATCACCTGACTTTCAGACTAAATGCATCCTCCTGCACAGGAGAAAATCTGTTATCTTTGGATTACAATCCAAGAGAGACAGAGGTCACATTATGTTTGATAGTAAAAAGAAACTCTGCTGGAGAGTTCTGAATTCAGAAAAGAAGGGAAATATAATGAAAGTATGGCCACTCCACAGGAGACTGCTCCCACTTTTCCCATTCAGAAATCCACAGTTTGATTCTGGAGTTCTGAGGATCAGGGAAAAAGGATGTCTTTTGAGTGGAAATTCTTCAAACTCCTATATCTAACCTTTTGAAATAACTCTGTAGTCAGCTATAATCAGCACTAATATTTTACTGAGAATGGAATTAATGCAGACTAATTTCTACCATCAATCACATCCCAGATTTAGAAGGGATGGGAAGGGGAGTTATAATTTGCGCTCTTTACAATGCTTATGTAGGATGATATTTCTCAAAGGGGTCTTTGCAATTTTCAATTTAACTGCAAAACTCCAGGAAGCCTTGTAACCATCCTTTAGAGTATGTACATAAATATACTTTAAAGCCAAAAAATGACATCTACGTGTATGAATCAGTGTATCATTTTCTGGCACGAATCACAAAATTGGAACCAAATGTTTTCCTGAAACGCTGTCATCACGTATGGATTATACACTGGTCATTCAAGTACCTTTTGTCTCAATTTGATAAGCCTTGAGACATACAAGGAGAAAATCCTAAATACATGCTGCATGTTTTTTTTCAGTTCCAGTAATTTAACAAGCATTGCGCCTTCCAGGTAAAAAACAGCAGAATATTTTCACTGAGTACAATAACCATCCTGTGATTTCATCTTCGTATAGAAATTCTGTATACTGCATTATTTACCCCCAACACTTCTTATGAGTTACTTAGCTCTACTGAAAATTCAAAAGGTTACATTTAGCTGCTGCTCAGTATGCACTGAACAGTATTTTGGCATGGACCACCTATTGTGCCCAACTAAGCATCACAGAAATAGTCTTGCTTGATTCCATATGAAGTTGTAGCTGAACTAGGTTTTTTGCTAGCTATATTAAAATATGATGGGTTTAGAAATCTATTCAGTCAATCACTGAAGAAAAAATAAGTATGGCCAGTGTTGGAGTAAAAGGCTGGAACAAAAGAAATTAAGGAGCTCTCGGAGCCTATAAAAAGCAAATTGCTTAAAGACACCTGAACATGTTCAGACTAAAGACAGATATTCCAAAATTGATTTGTTAAATAAAAGTAGCCTAGGAGAAGACTGTGGTGATCAGGGGAAAGAAAAAAAAAAATTACTTTTTTACTGCATCACTTCAAAAGGCATTAAAATATGCCCATTGCCCATAGTGGTGTCTTAATTACACAAAATAAAGTCCATCATAAAGTCTTCTGTAAAGAATTTCCAAACTTTCTGAAATCCTTATAGCAACTAAACCAAATGTATAACAAATCAATATAGCACAATATCACCTGTGGGATATACCAGACTATTGGGTTGATAAATTTGCAATTTGAAGGAGGAAACTATCTTGTTTACCATCTACTCCTTCAACTAAACAGGCACTGACGCATATGTTTAAAATTCATTTGCAACTCCTCACTTTTCTTCAGTTTAGACAGCATAGAAAATATATAGAAGTATCCCTATTCGCATGCCTCTGCTTCTCTCTCTCAGTACTAAAGTTTTCTTCAGCGTTTACATTTTAAGAGCCTTGAGGCTTCTCTCATCTTCCTTCTCTACTTTTCCATTACAGCACAAACTCAATGTGTTCACTTCTCAACTTTGGTCTCCTCCCTTCCCCACCTAGCATCACAGTAAAAGCACCCCCTCTCCTCACTCACCATCATCTTCTTTGCTCACCACTCAAGAGAAGTATCCCAAGAAACACCTGCAAGGCTCCTCACCTTTGCTGCATCAGGAGCTGCACATAGGCAGGCCACTTTCTCATTCAACTGATAATCCTTCCTTGGCTCAAGAGTTCTTCCACATTAGAATAACAGCAAGAGGACCCAGCCGTATCTCATATATCTTAAGTCATTTAAGTACACAGGAGACTGATGTTAACAGTTAACTGATGTTACCTATTTATTCTTTCCTTCCAAAAGAGCAGACCAACGCCTCAGTTTTATTTGTCTGAATAGCAAAACATGTCAAATCTTTTATCTGCTACACCTGAAGAAAAGCATAGTAACAACTCAAATGCTACACAACTGGTAACCAAATAATACCCAAAGTTAACACACAGTTCTGTAACCAACACTGTGCTAGAAGATCAGACAAAACTGAAAGAGCAGCTAACTCCTAACTACCTTACAAATTACCACTGACAGAAGTCAGCCTATAGAAACATCTTCCATTTCCCGAATCTAATATTGGACATACACTGCTCCTCTTCAACTACGTATACTTTCCAAACACACAAACTGAAGTAGAAAGAGGCAACATTGCTGGGAAGATAATGTCAAAGCACCTCCAACAATTTCATGTTCTATATTAATATTTAAGTCAAACTGAAGTCGCTGAATCTAAGTTTTACCTCCCTGAAGCTACAGACACCAAAGCTAATAAGGTCAGCCCAGGCCTACCTCCTAACAAGTAGTAACACTTTCATGGTTCCTTCACATAGCTGTATCTCATGAAAACATGGTCCCTTCTCACTTACACGTCCACGTGGAGTACTCTGCAGTCATACTTCCTTCCCTTGGTGGTGGCATTCAAAACAGCCTCTCCTTTCAGTGTCACTGGCCATACATCAGGCTTCACTTCTTGCCTTTTTACACATTCACAGTATTAAGAAAACATCTTTATTACTATAGCAACCAGTATTTTATTACTACAGATAAAGACAGCAAAACAATCTGACCAGAATTTCTAGGTGTTGTTGAGCTTCCGAGAGCTAATCTGAATGACAACTTCAGTAAAATCTACATTAGAAACTTAAGAATCAAAGCAGGTCTTTCTCCAATTCCAGGGAAATAGTTAATCATAAGTATCTGTTTAAAGAATCATTAAGCAATAAATAGATTAGAAGAATTTACTACAAACTTAATTCTTCACGCCTTCTTTAACAAGTCTATCGAAGAGATGGAATCAAAATCTTTTTCATTACCAGTAAGACAGAATTAATTTAAAAAGGAAAAACCAAACATTTTCAGGGCTTATTTTCTCTTTAATGCTAGAAAATAATTTGCATTGATAATGTGAATCATCATCGCTTATCTTATTCCACCTTCAGCATGACGAGAGAGTATCACATTGAAGCAAAGTATCTGTTCTTTCTCCCATTCACTAGGCAAATACTGCCTAGCAAGAAAGAAATGGAAGTAATTTTACTAATTTTACAAAGGCAACTTCTTCAGGACATTGTAGTGAAGGGAAGAATAACATTAGATCATAATAGGTTTTGGGTTTTTAATTAGGTTCTATAGATGAGACATCAACCACCCTGAAATTGTTCTGAATACCAGCATAAAGGTTACTAAGGCAGCTTTTACTACTTCCTTGAGAAACTTCATATACAACATCTCTACAGTTAAGGTTTAGAGTTTGTATACAATCTCTTCATTAAAAATTTGAAAAGCTAGTTCACAAAATTTATTCTGCTGCAACCTTGATGATGGACAAGGGAAGCTAACTGGGGATTGCTTGTACAGGTTGTATGCAGCAGCAGGTGGGTGACCAAATGGATGTCCAGAGACAAATTTTCTGACAAGCTCCATCAGACTCATTTCTACGTGGATTTTTCATAGAAGGAAGAGACAGACACAACTGAACAGAATGTTTGTTTTCCTGACACAATTTTAATTTGTCTAAACCAAGGAAGTGACAGCACCAGAAAGCCCATGATATCAGTAACAATAATTGCCAATCACTCCCATCCACAGTGTTAGCTTCATTCTTAGAATTAATTAAGAAAGATTTTTTTTTTTTCCAAGAGCTTTATTAAATTAACAACCTGCTCTACTCAGGAATGCCTTCATCTAAATTATCTAAACTCTAACTCTAAAGAGTTAGAGACAAGAAATCAGGTACAGTATGAAGTGCGTCCAGAAGTTCAGTTTCATTCACAATGCCGACAAGGTTTTATCACTTGATTACAGTTCTATTTTGGTACAATCCCTTGATCTCATCCCCTTAGCCTGAAAGCAGAACATTTGATTAAAAAGGAAGATAACTGAGTTGAACTGTGTAAGAGAGAACAAAAGACGCCTGAAAAACAACCTACCTAGGAAAGGATTTTTATTTTTTTTTAAAGTTTACATCAACAAGATCCTACATTTCAGTCAGCTTTTTAAATAAATAATTTAAAAACAGAAGTTTCTTTGGCCTTGCTGAAGTTACTCAGTATTTCCAGTGTTACTAGAAATTACAGGTGCCTAGCTGAGAGCTGCAGCATATGATTAAAGCATCACCATGATAACACGTTTACCCCTGCACCATAATTATTATCAGAAAAAATAATGACCCCTGGGGTGAAACAACTCTATCTATTAATTTTATATATAAGCTTTTAAGATGCATGCACAATTCAGTTGTGCAAGAGGTACGAGACATTCACAGATCGATTCAGCTTGCTACAAGGAATATATTTATGAATGTAACTCATGGTTGAGGGTTGTTTTTTTTTTTTTTTATAAAATACAAATGACCTGCAAAACAAGGCATTAGCAGATTATATGGATGAAATCTTCTGAGCAACCCCAATTATTTAGTACTAAGCAACCATATTCCAACATGGAAAAAAAAAAAAACAAACAAAACCAAAAAACCAGTAGCAGAAGCATTCCTAAGCCTTTGCATGTGGCCAAAAGCAACAGGGAGCAGAGAAAAGGGAGAGGGAGTGTTTACCATGCACATTCAAAATTTAAAAAAATTAAAATTAATTCAGGCACACATACTGGCAGAGGTAAACTACAGACTGACTAGATTATAAGCCTCAGCTCCGAGTCACTGCAGATTTGAGGGCACGGATTCTGAATGTTTACTACCTGGAAATAACACGAGGAAGCCATAGCAGCAGCATCACGAAGTGGGGTTTCACATCCTTCAGCCCGGCTGCAATGGCCACATACCCCATGTGCTCTGACATGAGGCCACAGCCTCATAGCCACAAATTACACTGGTTATTCAGAAGGAGGATTTCTTTGCCCTTCGCATTGTCAGAAAATGCCGTCATGGCATTTCTCACTTGCAGCTGGATGAAAGACTACTCCTCTTCTAGGGGAGTTTCTAGAGAAACTCATTTCAGAAACTGTGACCTCAGCCCTGCCAAACTGCCCAATTTTTTCAACAAACTTCCGGCCACTGAATAGTTTAAGTTGATAGTTTACATGTTAAGAACTATACTAAGATTGAACTTCACATTTAAAGGCCTTCAAGGCTTGCACAAAACACTTTAGAACACCAGGTCATGTGAAGCACTAAACTCTGTCTGGTTTAGTGAATGCTCAGCTGGATGTCGCGCACACAACAGCTACACACACACAGGAACAGTTCCAGCCCCTTCTCCCAGCACAGGGAAACAGCCCCACCGACCGAGCACAACACCCAGGACTTCGGTCTCTTGTCTGAATCAAGCAAAGCAGTGCACGACCAGACCTGTCACCACCCTACCACAGACAACCCTGTGCTTGGCTACTGCATGGACAGAGGTGCATTGGCCACTTTTTTTGAAGAAGTCTCTCCTGACTCAGAAAAAAAATATTAATTAACAGTATTATTAAAAGATTCTGATGCTGCAAACAGCTCAACTTCATTTCTCAACAGAAATTCAGTTTGGGAAAAGACAGAGCACGGGAGCTCCATCGGTGCAACAGGACCTATACAAACTTATAGCCAGGAGTTAGGATCATTCCTTTTTCATTTAGTCTACTGCAATTCAGTGAGTAATTACTGCATCATTCCTTTCATGTTCAAGATGTTCAAGATTCAATATTGACGTTCTTAATTGAAACTCCACAAGCTGAGAGAGTGCACTCCTTACAGCAGGCATCTTCTAGCAAAGTAAGCCAACCAAAAACTTCATATTTCAACATTTCCAAGGTTGAATGGGCTTTTTCTGTATGTAAATTTTCTTTTTTATTTAAGAAATCTTTAAATCACATAACCACATTGTCAAATATCTTATCAATAAAGACTAAAATGCCAGTTGATTCTCTCTGATTATCCCTGCCATCAAAATAAGTCTTTTTGTGTGTCTATTCTTTCATTAGTTCCAAAGACTGTACATTTTGATTTTTTGAATGTGAGACAGCAGAACTGTTGATCTAAACAGAGGTCCAGTATTATGACGATTCAATAATCAGGTGTTATACTGTACATCCTCTGCTGTTTTCTGGTTTGAGCTGAGGGTAGTCATTGTTACTAAAGATGATTAAAGAAGCAGAGGGATGACTTTCTTTCCTCTCAAAAAGCACAAGCCTAACTTTCTACTTCAGTAGTAAGTGTGCAGTATCACCTCGGAGAGTAAGTTAGAACTTTATGACAACTACACCTCCTCAGCACAACGCAGCAGATGCATTTCTACATCTGACCTGTCATTGCAGTAATTGTTTTCCCCAATATATGACAATGCTATCCTCAGGCACAGTAATAGGGTTCTTCTGATATGTGATTCTGTAAACAAGACGGAGTGACATGAAGTGGACAGTGGTATATGAAGTTTACCTAATGCATATAAATACTATATTCAGCGTTCATTACAAAGATAGAAACTGCTTAAAGTACTATCTTTTTAAAAGAATACAACATGTTAGAAGAAACATAAAACACAATACTGTATTTTGATATTAGCATGCAATCATTTGGAAAAAGATACATATAGGCAGGAAGACACATTCATACATAAAGTCATTTATGAAGTCATTTATGGTTTAGCATTATGACAAGAAATTACACGCACTAATAAGCACTAGGCTTGCTTCCAAGAGAAACATCTTTCCATGAGAGAAGAGGAACATTCCATTCAATCAGCATAATCCCAAGCATGATCAAGTAGATGAAAACTGGAAACACCTAACAGCTCCACAAGTCTCACTAACCTCTTCCCACCTCCTACTGAAAACAAGTCAGGAAGAGACAGATGGTGACAGAGTCAGGAACAGGTACCCGAAGCACTGCAAGTGCAGTGTCACAGCAGCCTGGATCACCAAGCGCAAGCCAGTCAGAGGAACGGTACAGAACAAAATGAAGCTCAGTAGTAAGATGCAGACTAAAGGAACAGTTTTGGATGTTAAATAACACTTGAGATATTCTGCATGGAACATGTACAGGAAATTATAATTGATGTAAGTAGTAGTGTGAACCACAGGAGTATTATGCTAAGAGACTCAGATACTCCTAATTACTTTAACAACTCATGCAAGTATATTGTTGGAATATCCTAAAAGTATCTACAAAGTAACATTGATACACTATTCCAAAAATACTGTCTTAAATGTTGAATTCAATATAGATCAGACTGCAAGCCCTGTAAAGATTAGAGTAAAAACAGTAATTTATACTGAAATATCTCATGATGGAAGAACTCACATTTTTAAAAAGTGGAAGTAAAATGAGGTATCTGATAAAGACTTTCATCAGTGCTGTAATCAAGTGCCAATAGATTTTTTACTACAATAACAACTCACAAGGCATATGGGACAATACATCTCAATTACGAAGACCCAGGCTAAACATCTGCTGTTATAAATTCATTGGAGGGGGGGGAGGGGGAGAATCAAATCAAGTTGGACTACATAAATTTAAAGCCAAGAGGTCTCAGAAAGCTTATTTTCCATTTACACTGCCAGATGAGCAGCAAAGACAGTGCAAGTCAAAATCTTCTGTAAAAATTTTGCTCTCTGCTATCTTTTCACATGATTCTTCAGAAATTGGAAGAAAAAGAATGAACCCACAAACCAAACTCTTACATGGCCCACAAAAAAAGGTTCCAAGTAAATAGTTTGACTAGTATTAATCTTTACCTTATTTAATATACAATTCTATAAGTGAAAAGCTGTTATATACTACCTAGGCATATTCTGCTTGATCTCTTTCTGGAAGGCTTCTGATCCAGTGTCACCTTGGTAGTATAATACATAGCATTCACAGTAATTTTCTCTGTTTCTGTGTTGTGATGCTAGGTAATGGTCAGTAAGATACAATTTTAAATAAAGTCACATGTTCCTAGCTACTGCTAGATTAGAAAGTTTCTACTATATTTGGAACCATTAATTTTTTTAGGGTATTGGAATGTCTCAATTTAAAAGAGTTCTATGCTTGTTAAGGTAGAGCTGCAGCTTGTTTAAAAATGAAATTGTTAACATTACAGTACATTCATAAACAGGTTACAGAAAGATGCATGTAATATTTAACTGCTCTAGAGCAGCAACCAGGCCAGTGAAGCATGAAGATGTCTATGGAATAGTGCGAGTTAAAGAAAAGAAGTCAGATGTCACTAAGACAACTAAGCTGCATTACTTTACAAAAATGCGGGTGTTTTGATGTTTCTTCTGCTTTTTCCCAAATACTCAGTCTTAACATACTGAAGTCTCAATAAGTTTCTTCCTTAACAGTAGCGTTATTTTTCTAATTGTTATCTCTCGCCTCTTAAGCCTCCCATCATTATAACAGCAAATTCGCATAATGATTACTAACAAATCATCATCAAAAGAAGAAAAACAAAAATCACACTATATATCTGTATGTTACTTCAACACCAAAGAAACAATCTCCTAATCTAACTTTGAAAACACACAGCTTTCTCTTTGTGGATTTGGCTTTGTTTTATATAAAACATACACCAAGCATTTCTTAACATTAAATGTGTGCAACACATTTAATGAGTAATTCTAACACTAGAATAGCTAACACACCATTAAGAGTTCATATACAATGCAAAGAGAAACAGGACAACCGATTTACATTTTGACACTAATCAGCAAAAAGGGGAGCTCATTTGTGTGGCTGCACCACTAGAATTATCCACATTTTTTTCGACCTGAAGAAGATAAATGTGTTAACAAAGTGGTCATGACATTTCTGATGTCACGTGCTGCTGCAGAGAGACCAACAAAGCATGAACTTCAACTTGTCAGATCAAGAGAAGCCAGTTTTCAAGTGCTGCAGCTCAAAATTTGCACATCTTAAAAATATAGTTTAAATACTTGCTGTTAACATGAACTCCCAGACCTCCTGCCTTTGTTCATATAGCGTAATCCATCATGCAGGCAATCCAGTTAACTTCCATTTGGTTACACTCCCTGCAGGATTATTCTATGTGTATGTGTACTGTAGACTCTGGACCAAACCCCAAGTGCCCCAAATCTACCCCCAAAATACACATCTTCTTTTCCACGCAACTCATCCTCAAGTGAAGCATCTAGCAACCTTTTCATCAAGTTTTAACTTTATAGCAATGTAATATGCAACAGCATAACATTGCAAGGTGAAAAAAAGTAAAAAAATGCTGAGTTTCTTGCATTTGTGGAAATTCAAGGTTTAAACAGATAATTAAAGGTGCAAGACTGAAGTCTTGCTGATGCCTGCTCTTAGGGCTTTAAAAGAAGAATATTTTAATGCTGTCACTGCTATGTTTGAGAAGCCTGCCACTAGCAGCATACCTCGAAACACTTCAGCTTCAGAATTATTTACTTCAAAAAAAAAAAAAAATAAAAGAGCTATATCGTTCCCTTCCCCAGTGACTTAATGATCAAACAAATTCCTCGTAGGCAGATGCAATATGACACCAAGTACAATGGCTTAGAAAATTTAATAACAATCTAATGTAGTGTATCATCAAAACAGACAGGGAAAACTAAGAATAGCAAATCATACCATTTTCTATGGCATTCCAATTAAGCTAGACAAATATTAACAAAGTTATTTTCCTAGCATTTGTCCAGAAAAATCCAGATTATTGGATTCTAGCCATGCTTTCTTGATCCTCCGCTCCCCCAATATAAAAGGAAAGTCATTATGGCTTTAAAATCTTGTCAGCGTAGATTGCTTCATAGGGCCACATGGTACTGTGTCTTTTCAGAAGCCACACCTATGCACGTTTAGAGTCTTCCAGTTTAAAACCCTTACAGCATTTAAAAATCAGCTTCTCCTTCACTGATCCAATACCAACCTAATGGGGCTTGCATAATCTGTCTCTACCTGATCTAAAGCATGCAGTCAAGATGCTCCCATCAAGACTTGAAATCCCTGCATCTCAACTTAGATGTTACGAAGTCTGAATGAAGTTTCTGATCATGGCACCTCTAATCAGCTATAAGCCTGAAAGGTGAACAGAAATCTACGCCTGTATCTGTAGCAGGCTGTGATGAACAACATCAGTTGGAGGTTTCACGTAATATATCTTCTGCCTTCATTTGGAAAGCTATCCTGGGAAGTCAGTGGGAAGCAGGCCTGGGTTCCTGCAAGTTTATCACACACCTCTCCAACACATATATGCAGGGAAACTGAATATCCAGTAGAGACTTTATCACTTCTAAGGCTGTAATTACTGGTCACAGCCCAACATGCTGGGCAATCACCATTACTATCAGGGGGGTACACTTATGACATGCTGTCCATAGTTCAACTTCCTCTGTACAGGACGGGCTCCACTACAGTGGATCTGTCTACCATGATGCACACTACAAAATCTGAAAATGAGAGAGTGAGATGCTGTGCAGAGATTTATCACATTTCCAAGCTCCAGGATTTTCACATGCATTCATGAGCCCTCCAAAACATGAACCTGAATTTCTAAACAGCCTTCACAACAGGTTTGTGAAAGACAGAAGCGATTAAAGAAATTCCATTTTTTTTCCACTTTTCTGAATCTAGCTACCTTGTCCACCCTGGAAAAAAAGCACCATCTCCAACTTTCTTGTAAATGAGTATTTCACCAAGGGGTAGACAATCTGAACCACAATGTCTTAGATATAGTAGCCTGATTATTGAGACAAATCCACAATGCTGCAATTTGGCTCAGTTCCCTCTTAGGTTAACGATAGGGTAGGAACCTGTCCTAAGGCTTTTTAACTTCAAATGTTAATTTGTTTTCAGAATTCTCATCTGTGGCGAGGCAAGAGACAACTTTGCACATTTCACCAGAAGCAGATGGTCTACCATGAGCAACCTGGTCAAGTGGGAGGTGTCCCCGCCCATGGCAGGGAGGTTGGAACTAGATGATCTTTAAGGTCCCTTCCAACCCGAACCATTCTATGACTCTATGATTCAAGTTTTATTCTAGGAATATCACCGTTCCATTAGCCAGTCCTGCATAGGAACGCATATGAATCTGTTCCACCTGCTTAGGTGCATCACTGAGTGCTCTATGAGAAGAGGTTAGCACTAGGTGTAGAACAGATGGCAGCAGTTTGCATAAATAGCAGTTTGGCACCACTGTGAAGTTTGTACACTTACCCTTTGTTAAATAAACCATGATGCTGAAACTTGCATTACAGACAGCCATACGCTACCCTTCAGTGTGCATATAAGATGACAAGTACCACCATCTTAAACTTCAGGTGTCATACATACTGGGCACGACTTAACCTGAAGATACTGAATAAAGGCAACTAAAAAAGAAAACAACTATTTTATTTGGGCAGGCAGAGAACAGACATACAAGGAAGCAAAGCAAAAGCTCAAAGTCAGTCAGTGGGCCTCCATATACCTTCTCAGATGGTGAGACTAAATTTGGCAAGGTAATCAAGCTGAGAACTCAGAAATTTTGTAAGCTGCTTTCTCCTCCCCCCCCCCCCCCCCCCCCCCCCCCTGTGTCGGGCACCCCGCCCCGCCCGGCGCTGGGGGGTGTTGGGGGCGCGCAGGGGGGGGGGGGTTTGCGATCGTGAGTTAATTACGCTGCGTTTCCATGAAATCGTGCGGAGTGTCGCTCGCCGCCGCCGCCGCCTCTGCTGCTCCTTTCGGTGATGAGGAAAAGAAAATGGCGGCGGGGAAAGCGAGCGGCCAGAGCGAGGAGGACTTCGCCAGCTTGACAGCCGAGGAGAGAGAAGCCCTATCCGGCCTCGACAGGTACCCGCTCCCCACTCCGCCCCGGCCGCCTCCGTGTCCCGGCTCGGCCCGCGCTCCCTCCGTGTCCCCCCCCTCCCCTGCCCGCGGCTCCCCGCTCCGGGAGTGCGTGTGCGCCCGGCTGCGGGCTGCCGGCCCCCGCCGCCGCCGCGCTCTGCCCCGGCCCGCCAGGAGCGAGCCTGCCCGCCCGCCCGCCTGCCCGTGCGGGGGGCTGACTCTCGCTAACGCTTGTGCCTCTCTCCCCTCCCTCCCGCCCGCTCCCCCTTCTGCAGCCGACTCTTCGGATTTCTGAGGCTTCATGAAGATGGCGCCAGAACGAAGGCCTCGCTCCCCCCTCCCCGGCCGCGGTCTCCCCAC
>KZ506346.1:147112-160391 GCA_002844005.1 Limosa lapponica baueri | reverse complement strand
ACTGTACCAACTGCTAGGAAAATTACTAAGAAAATTAACTCCATTGCAGCCTAAAGGCTTCAGCAAATTTACCCACTCATGCTAAATAAAGCCAAGCAAACAGCATAAACCACACCATATTATAACCCTAAGTAATTTATTCTCATTAAAACTTACTTATTTAAGATAAACAACTAATATCTCTCAACACTCCTTCATTCTCAGCTCCTCTGTCTCTTCCCCCGGAGCAGCACAGGTGGATGGGGAATGAGGTGGAGTCTGTCCATAGAAGCTCCTCTCTGCTAATCCTTCCTCCTCGCACTTTTCCCCTGCTTCAGTGCAGGTCCTTCCCACGGAGCCCAGTCCTTCACAAATCGCTCCAGCATGGGTCACCTCCACACGCTGCAGTCATTCAGAATAAACCTGCTCCGGCATGGGCTCTCCATGGACTGCAGCTTCCCAGAGCAAATATGCACTTGCTCCAGCATGGGGTCCTCCACAGGGTGCAGGGTGTGTATCTGCTCCAGTGTGGTCTTGTGTGAGCTGATGCAGGCAGGACGCAGAAGCAACCACAAAATCATGCATGAAAGGCAAAGAACAAGTTTAATCTCGACACCTCACTGATCAGAGAATCTCTGAAGCAACACCCAGCAGAGGCACACAAGCAAGGGACACGGGCACCACAGAGCAAGCCAGAGTCCTTGTTAGCAAGAGAGTGAGAGAGCACAGACCCCTTGTTCTTGCCAGTATTTCAAGGGTTCAAGCAGGTATAGTTTTCTCACTGCACTTCGATCTTCTTCAACCATAGGGCAGGAATCTCAAATGGCTAGATAAGGTGTCCCTAAGTCCATTGCAGACTTATGTTATCTAAGTGCAGATGTTCTACTTGCAAGCACATAAGACTGAATAACAATTAGTGGTGAACTATGTGTTTCCCAGCACCCGCAGGTACAAGTCACTTGAGCGTGTTTACAATCGTCCTCGCCATCTTCTATTACTTTCTCATAGGTCTCCTCCAGGGGAATCTCTGCTCCAGCATCTGGAGCACCTTCTCTCCCTCCTCTCCTCTTTGTCCCACCTTGCTGTTTGCAAGGTTGTTTCTCACACTTTTTTGTCCACTGGAGCCAGCTGTGTCTGGCACAGGGCACCTCTGGCCACTCCTCAGAGAGGACACCCCTGCAGCCCTCCACTGCCAGCACCTGGCCACCTGCACCCAGTATAACTGTACTTGCTGAAGGGACACAAGAATATCTGAGAAGGACTTCACTGAGAAAAGATGCACTTACTGAACTGCACCAAATACGATGGATTTACAGAGGTGTTCATGAGCCCCAAATCTGGATTCCAGCTTTAGAGAGCCAAGGAAGGCAAACAGCTCACTATATTGCAAAGCTAGACAGACTTTTATTTTTATTTATAGACACTCTCAGCAAACTGGGTCTGCAGCCGTCACGACTGGACTCTGCTAAGCCACCCTTCAGCTGCTGACGGCGCAGGCCAGGGAAGCAGAGAGGAAAAACAGAACTTGATTTCTTTTGACAACTTCAGTCAGATTCAATGAAGGCTCAAAAACACCAGTGTTACATGTATGTGTAACCAAGACCCAAGTAACGAAGGCTTGACACAGTTGTGTTATCTATGTCCTACACTGTTTTTGCCTCATGACATTTTACTTGGGTTTACATTTCATGTCTGTACATCCACATACAAAACACTTAAAGGAGAATCGCCACTGGGTAAGAGCACTCGAGCAATGCATGATGAGTACAATATAGTAAAACAGACAACAATAGTTTTCATAAAGTCTGATTATAAAAGCTCTCCAAGTGCTTTAGTGGTTAGTTGTGCAGTGCTGTGCTACAACTCCAAACACCCAGAAGCTGTGCTGAAGTGATTAGCAACATATTGGACACCTCTCAGAGACTTCAGAAGGCCTTCCACCACATCACCTGCAAATGCAGTCACCAGAATTATTTTAAGTGCTATGTCTGTATGAAAAAGACTTCAAAGTTAATTCACCCACAGTTTACTTACATTATCTGTATCTTTATTTTTTTTTTGTTTATGATTACAGCATCCACTAAAACTGAGTGGTTTCAGTGGAGTCCTTAATCCTTGGAACCCAGCTTTATATTTCAAGTAAACAAATATCTATTGGTTTTGGAATGTCTTTTGCCCACAGGTTTATTTAAGCAGCTTAACTGCCTTTATAGGGATGCTATCTGAACAAGTACAGACATTGCACAGTCATCAATACCAAACTGCAGGAGGCATCTGTTAGCAGTACCATCAAAGACAAGAACAGGCCAAGCCATTCTACTCGTCCACACCCTATAAGGTATACATTAGATTATGTATTTTTTTCCATGTTCATTTATGTACACATAACATCTTTAAGGATTAAAATCATGCGCAATGGTATTGCTTTGTCTCCTAGGAGACAGGCAAATCTGTTTAGAAGCAACTATACCTAAACATAGAGAAGAAGCTGCCAAGGAGTAACTGCATGTAGGAAGAAAGTTCCTAGTCAAAAAAATTAAGGCAGACAGAAATCACAGCCTTAGACAGGCAAGACATCTAGGAGGTGGATTACCAAACTCAGATCTAAGGAGGAAGGATGAACACACCAACCACCTGTTAATTCTCTCATGAAAGAACATTACCTCAACAATGAGGACAGAGGGATTAACAACTAATGAAAAACACCACACCCAGCCACAAATTTCAACTGCAATGATCTTATGTTTACAGTATAACCAGTGCTGCAACTGCAGCTCTTGCAGACACACTCAAGTTTATCCAGAAAAAACAGTTCATAAATCAACAGCTGCATGAAACTCAACATATACTAGAAAAACATGGCCAGGCACCAACCAGGAACTTCAGGTGGCTAAACTGGGCTGATCTGGGGACACTACCATCAATGTCCAAGTCAGCAAGGCTCCTACCACCCTTCTGAGAAGCCTTGAAGCACATCCAGCTCCTTTACAACTGGCAGTGTACCAGGTCACCGCCCCTTGGGGTTGGACTAGAGCTGGTCTGAAGTCAGTTCCCGTGAAACACATACAACATGAATGCTATCCTCAACACCAGTCACTTCACCCTGCAAATCCATTCCCCTTGCATTTTGCTACTTGCTTATGCAGGCAAGGCTCTTTCTGCTGCTTCGTTCATTTTGTAGGAACAAGATTTCTGTGAAAAGTCTTTCTTCATATCAGGCTTATCATCAGACAATGGTAGGATCCTTTTTCTAGAAGCTGCACGTAAGTTTTAGTGTCAAAATAATCTCCCTTTCTATTAAAGCCCCCATAAAGGAAAGAAATTAATGTAATTACAGGTAGACCACTAGCATTGAAGTAATTTGTTTATAACAATAGCAGGGGTTTTGTTTGTTTTAAAGAAATTCAAAAAGCATGCAAGATTTCAGTAACTGCAACTAGCTATAGGCGAGACACTAGCACACACTTACTTTGAAAAATGTTCCCAACTTGTCCTGGATTAGAGCCCAGGTCCTCAGAGATGTTTAGCTTGCTAATTCCAATTCTTTGTTTTCTAGTGATAAATCTATGACTGAATATATCTACACTTGTCATCTGCGGTTTCTGCAACTTACTTTTTTCTTAATTTAATTACCATGCCAAAAAACACTACTTATGAGCGTCATATTGGGAAAGCAGACCTGAAATGAAAGTCCTTTAGCTCATACAGCTATAAAACCTGTTTCTACCTGCTTGTAAGTCACCAGGGTGCGTATAGCTGTGAGGTTATTCCTCTGTTGTGCACAAGGTACAACACCACAGTTCCTGGCACAGCTGGTGTCTTAGGCCACATTGCAGGTGAGGTCATGCAGGGCTGTAACAGCAGGGCTTGCACCTCCCAGCTACTGGAGTGGTTATCCATATACCAAAGTTCAGATGTACTTCTTTTCCTCACTCTCAAACAAGCTTACACCTAAAGCGCCTGATAGTGTGGCTTGAAGTTTTTATGTATTTTTAACATTTTATTTTGTGTCTAAGACAATGCTAATAGTAACATTCTTAGAAGCATAAAAGTTACTGAACACTCTGGAGAAGGTTTTCCCGTAATGCGCATCATTATAGCTTAACCGAACCTCTCTCCTCCTCCTCTCATACCCTTACCCTACCTGTAACTCTCCTACTTTAACTGTAGGACCACCACTGTCTGAATGTAGCACTTAAAAGTTTCAGTTGCTTCAATTTTCAGCCACTAGTTATTACCTCTGATGAGAATTTAAAACTAAGCATGCTGAGTTTGGATGAAAGCAAACCAGAGGAGACCACAAAAACAGGTACCAGGAGGGAATGTAATACTCAGCATAGAGTGATAGCATTGTAAACCACTATTGATATTCTTTCACTCATGTCTTCTTTCTGAGAAGACCAGATGCCATGCAACTAACTACCCTAATACATACTCAGTGTGAGAGTATATACGGTCTAAGCAGAATTCAGCACAAACGTGAGCCCACGCTATAATTCCAATACACGGTCCGTGGTTCAGCAAACTCAAGAACTCAATGAAACTCAAGAAAGTCAATGACTGTCACTGCTCTGCAATGACCAGTACATGATATGCCCAAGTTTACTTCCTTGCTGTTTCAGCTAATCAGACTGTAATTTAGACTTACATTTTCTAAACGTATGTATAGCCAATTCAATACGCAGTAGTCTGCTTGCTGCAGAGCTGCTCCAAGGAAATCAATGGCATCTTTGAAACGTGTCCTCCAGTGCTGTAATATGTTAACACCACCACTATTTGAACAAACGGGAAGGGGAAGGACCACTGATAACAGGTTAAAACACATCCAGAAGGTTTACATTACCCCATCTACTTATCAAAACTATAAAGACCCAATTGAGCTAAAGGTTTTCCTTGTGACTTTTTGTGAACAATCAATTCTGTTAGCTAGACCAGAACAAAATACAACAGGCACAATTCACCCTGCCCTTCCCTGTCATGTAGTACGCACAAACCCTGAAACACACCATGAAAGACATCTGAGGCATTTTTGTTATATGGCCTGAATAATACCTTTACAATGAAAGCATCCACTGAGCCATAGCTACTGCATTATTACATTCTAGTAAAAGTTTCCTGAGGTAACAATGAAAATCAAATTAGCAGTTTAGCACAGTAGTTCATCTGCTCTATTCACCCACAGCTCTCTTCCTCAGGATTGCAAGGCTATTAAAAACAATGGGATCATTAATAGGCCAGGTGCAATTAATTATACAGTCCCACTAGCATGGCAGCCTGGCCTCACAAAGGGAGCTTGTCACTCCGTATATAAACATTACCCTCAAAAATTACCCCCTCAAAAATAAATTGTTGTTACAATAAAACACTGAAAAATGCATCTAATACACAAGTTCTTCTGCCAGGCAACTGGGAATTCATCTTTCGTGGCTATACAGATTGCCATCCTATAATCAGTTATTTTCATCCACACTTTATTTTGGAAGAGTTTTTTGTAGCCTGCACATGGCTTCCTTCTTTTCTTTTTCCTTCTCATGAAAGTCACTTCCAGACCTGTTTGATCAGAAAAGCAAAAAAGTTTTTTTTTTTCTAGTTCAAGACTGTAGGTGGTATCGGTTAAGGAAGAAAAAAGTATTGCATTCATCCCTAGTTCCAACCTGAAATGTAGCTTCCAACTCAGTAAAGAAAGATGTGGCAAGGGCTACCAGGCTATACATCAGAACACCTGAGCTTTAACCCTTGGCATATGTGTAATTCACCTCTGAATGGCGCAAACTCATCAGTTTAGTTACATTTGTACAGCAGGGCAAGGGATTTATCCCGCTGCTCCCTGGCTGAAGCAGGACAGTCTTTCAGCTGAGGAGTTTGATGAGAGCATCCATTTCAGCTAGGAAGGGGTAAGTAAAACTTTATTTGGTTCAGTAAATGAAAAGCTAAGACAGGTTGCTGGCTTGATTTCAAAGCGAAGTTTGTTTGCCACCACTCCCCCATGTTTTACACCTTTTCAGCTAGCTTGTCTTCAAGTACCTGCATCTTTTTTCCTTCCCCTCTATCATTGCACTAAGAGCTACCAGCATTTCATGATTTTAAGCATAAGTCTCTCATCAGTCAAACATCATAAAACTCAATAACACTCAACTATTAAAACCTTGTTTCAAAAGTAATTTTAAACTCCACAGCTGCAAGAGAGTAGCTGAAAAAACACAAATCCAAAGGCTGAAGCAACCAATGATAAAAATTCAGGGGGATTGCTATTTGGGGGTAGCACTACAGAGTATTGAAGTCGGACTTCAGAGTATTTGAAGCCCGTATCACTGTTTTTAAAGAGGCTTAGCAATAGCTCACACAGTACTTGTGACACCATAACATTGGAAAACTCTCCACACATGCTAAAAGGCCACTGTGCTTGGTACCATACAAAAACAGCCCTGAAACAAAACAAAACCAAAAAAAAGTGACCAAAAATATTTGTTCTTCATCCTTTCCTCTGTCACATATCAAGCTATTAAAGACTGGTGTTTCTCCCAAGCCAGAACCTGAACAGATCATTTCCCAACTCCGCAGCAGAACAGGCAGAGCCTGCACCATTCTCACATTCTTACTAACAGGCATCTGCTTCAGCACAAGAGAAAACCTTCAGCCTTGTGTCAGAGCAATTCTCCCTAAGGAAGCTTTTGTAGAAAACTTCAAGGATTTTGATCACATTACTAATCTCAGATTCATCACACCTCTTCATAAGTCCCCAAATTCTGCATTTAAGATTTTTATCTCTAAAATAAGGGTAAATATCTTCTTCTCATGACTCATACAGAAGAGCATTACTGGTTAATGTTTGCCAGCTCCAGGTAACCCCAACAGCAAGATCAGAAACCAAGTAATTGGTAAGCATTAATGCTTCAGCATGGCAATCTTTGAGATCACATCTGTGCTTTGGGATAGGGGGAGGGAGTGCATAACATGCAACAAAACCAAGAGAAAAGTTACCCCATTACATGGATTGTTTCAGTAAAAGGTTATCTAGCTGCTCAGCTTGCTAGCTTGAGGATCTTCTCACTTGCATGGCACTTGACGGTGCTCGTATTTTATGCCTCAAGACTTAGGACTCTTTTATCCCTTTGTGTGAACTCAACTTTACACAAGCTGTTGCTGCTAACAGAGCAGCCCCATCATATGGAGCTTTTTCATAGTACGGGAGTAGCACCACATTGTTGTGTTTGCTGGCATTCAGTTCAAAGCAGCTTACATCTAGCCAAAACGCTGTCAAAGGCAGCAGACTATGCTGGACTCAGGCTGTCCTCCTAGAGCTGCAGCTTTTCAGAAAAGATGTTTCTCTACCTTTGATTTCACAAGTTGAACATACAGATACTAAGGAATCCTGAAGATTAGCCTCAGGACCATGCCCTCCAGCCTGTAAAATTTAAAGGCTGCAAAAGGCCCACTCAGACATTTTTGCAGCTGCATCCAAATTTTGGTTTGAAGACTGTAATTATCAGGTCCTCAGCCGCCTCCTTACAGGAGGATTTTAAGTATCTAAATAGTTCTGGCACACGATAACAGATATGCAACTCAATGTATGAATCTCCTTCTTCATCTCTCACTTATTCCAAGTGAGAAGGGAGATGCTCTAGTTATAGGGTTATTTATACCCACCAAATGTCTTGAAGCTTCAGAGAGCTGCAAATATAACTATTGCACAGATAATCTAAAACCTCAGGCAACAGCACACAGCTGTATTAGATAAAGCCCTCAACCATGCATCTCTCCTCATCCCAGTGTATTTCTGAGATAATAAGGATGCATGTCAGCACTCACCTTAAACTTTCTTTGTGCAGGATAGGCCTTTAAATTAAGAGACAAACATCCATTTTTTCGTACTAAAAGCAAATCAAGAAAGTGTTTTACATTGCTGTTGAGACAGTCCTACACACCTAAAGTGCCAAGCATTTAACTTTATAGGTAACTTATCACAAACATGTAAAAAAAGAAAGCAATGCTGTTTCTCTGGCTCATGTGATGCAAGATCAGTTTTGTGGCTGCTCTAGGCTAGATAAGTGTTTATTTAATCCCACTGCAATCATTTTAACCCTGAGAAGTATACATTTTATGACTGCATTATTATTCCGTAGTATGATCCAAGGATCACACTAGCAATTAGGCAATTCAGCTTTAGGTAGCTGTATCATTCAGGGTGTCCTACATCCGGGAGCGATCCATCACTGTCAGAGACAAGAAAGTCTGAAACAATTAAAAGAAAAATCTATCATAACTCCCACATGGTCTAAGCAGGTCCCATGGTTAGTACTTCAGCAGGACAATCAGTAGGGAAAAGAGAAGGTAAGAAAAATAGTACTACTAGTTAGGTCACAGTGACATTTTGACAGAACTACCACCATCTCCATTTTATATGGATGCACATGTAAACATTGCCATCACTTCACACATTCTTTTCTTACTTTATCCCAAAGCATTTCGATTTCCACCCTTCCCCCAACTTACATTACAGTGTTGCTGGGGTGAAGATCTGGCAGACAATCTGTAATGCTGGAGGTACTGTCTCTAGTGGACATATGCTTAAGGACAAATGTGTGAAAGAGCAGCTTTTAGAGCAATACTTTCTTTACTACCCTCTTCACCTTGCTATGAGTATTTTTGTAACAGAATTTTAGTTTCCCAGTAATTAATTCTCACCATACAGTCCTCCTGAAGCCACAACAGATTGCAGCATAAACAGCAAGAAGGCATATTCAGGCGAAAAGTTAGCAGCAACAGAAAAAGCTGTTGTACTTCTTATTCTATGCAGTGAAGTATCTTTTTTTAATACATGATACACATCAACTAGAGTAGAAGAAAAGGTAGAATAATCAACTTCAAAGGTCAGTGGACATTTTTCATGAGAAATCCTGTTTTTTCATGTTGCACGTCTTTTCAACACAGCATCAACTCTGACAGCCGCTTCAGTGCCAAAAATTTAACTTACAGAGCAAGAACTGAAATTATTTGAGAACAAAATACCATATTTTTTCTCTTTTTTTTGTGGGTGGTTTTGTTTGCCTTTTTTTTTTTAAGCATCTAAAATAATGAAGACAAGGAGTCACTATGGTAATTCTGAAGACACTGGCAGGTTCAGAGGCTTTTGGATCCATTTCAGACCACAACAGCTGGGCTATATGACAAAGTATTATTCTCTGAAAGACTACTGATCCTCCCAGGCTCACTACTCAGCTCTGGTAAGCAATGTGTATTCCCAGTTACTGTGACAAGGTTTGTAGAAAAATAAGCTCTTTCAGTAAGTCAGCTGACAGAGATGGAAAAGACAGGCAACTCTTAAGACACACCATTTAACCTTCAGATCCTTGAGATTACTGATGTAGGCAAGGAATCCGTAGCTTGCGTTCATTCTCTTTTTAAGAAACAAGATTAACCCAAGTGAGCTCTCACCTGCCCTATAAAACACAGACTAAGATTTGGAAATCACCATCAAAAAGCATATCCCATGCCAGACTGAAAGACTGTAAAACATTTTGAATGAGAGAAACTAATACAGCCAATGATACTTGGCACCATTTGCCTCAATTATCCTCATAAAACATGTTTCCTGTTCATGGTCACTTTTTTTGCCAAAAAGGAGACTAGTATAGAGAAGACAGAAATGCAACAGAAAGGAAAACGGGTATTGACTACCCAGAGACTACAGATGTGGCCAGATTACAGCAGAAAACATGCTGTTGCCCAGCCTCAACTCCTCCCTTATCAATCCGGAAAACACTCTTTCCAACAAGAAGAGTTCTATAAAGAATACAGAATAATCCTTGTCGTGGTTTGGGCCAGATTGGCCACTGAAATGAATGACAGATGCTCTCCCCCACATCTCTCAGAAGGACCAGGACTATCCTTAAAAAAGTAAACCACCATGCTGCATTAAGAGGCAGTGAGCCATCCTGTGTAGTGTTTGCCTTGAGTGCCCTTCACCACGCAATCCCATTCTTCCTTCTCTGTCAGCAGTTAGCCACTCGCCTCACAAGAGCACAGGCAAATAATTGGCTTGAATTCATTTCGGTTTCAGGCATTTGCTACCTACAGCACTTCAATGCACTGATGTTCCAGAAGCAAAGTACTTCCCATGTGAAGTTAAAGCCATGGTTAATTATCATGGGTCTGAGAGCAAAACATCAGGAACACTTTAGTAACTGATGGCCATAATCTTATAAACTATCATTTGTTCTTGTTTATGTGAAATGAGAGACTGTTTTTCTTTGGTTATTTTGTAATTATTTTTTCTTTTTAAGGTGAAGTTTATGGAACAGCAGGATGAAGTAATAATAATGGGGTGGAGAGAGGGGGGAAGAGAGGAGAGGAATGATGTACATTCATACCTTCTCTTCTCACCTTCACACTCCCTTCCCCAGTCACCTCCAGGAATTAACTCTTCCAGATGTGATACTTAGAAGACAAGTTATCAAGATTTCAGTTCTACTATTTAATTTCTGGACATAACAGAAGCAGCCCTACTCTTAAGTGACAGCATTAAGTCTGCTTCACTGAGCTGGGGAGATGAACCATTCTTTTTGGTAGAGTGGAAATGTTCACACTATTCTTCAGAAAAAGAAAACTCATAACGGACCACAAACTGTAAAAGAGCAGCCTGGGCTATGCAAACACCACCACTGCTTGAGAGACCTCTGAAATAGTCTTTACGTTCTAGTCAGCTCCAGCAAGGCCTAAAACTGAGTATGGTATTGTGTTATTTGATGTCATACTTGAAGACAGATGTGACCAGCTGGAAAGAGTCCACAAGACAGCAATAAGAATGATCAGATATCTGTAAACACATTCTATAAGGGAAGATTAAAGCCACTGGGGTTGTTTAGTCTAAAGAAGAGGTCTAAGGGGAGATCAGGATCAGAGTTGTCCACTATGTTGTATATAACGTCAAAGGAGAATAAATAGTTCTACTGGAATACCACATGAAGTAGTAATGTGTATGGGAAAATATGCCTGTTTCCTAATTACCCATTTATAGAGTCGGTTTGAAAATATTTTTTTATGTCATGGCTTTGAAGAATTTACTGACAGCTAAAGTAGCAGCAAGAGAGGTATCAGGACAATATGTTTCACTGCTGTCTAAAGGATACTGAACAGCCGTGACAACAGATTCAATTCTGCTATGTTGGCAACGAGAACAAGGACAGGGCAAGAGGAGAAATGAAACCTGAAGAGCAGGATCAAGCGCTGGGGATCCATAAAACCAAAAGAACTCAGAAGCAGAATGTTTCATTATTTGACAGTAATTAGATGGGATGTCAATGTGAAAATGGTATCTTCAAGCGTCTCCCTCAATGTTACACTTTTGGCAGGTAGCACGTAAAGAAAGCCTGAAATATTTGTACACTGATCTCAGTCTTGCCTTTTTCCACTACCCTTAAAGGTTTCAGTGTGCAAGTAACACAGATGTGCTCTCAGTTTTAAATTAACAAGCATTCAATTATTTCTGCACTCTAATGCATTGTGATGTCCTCACACACACACACAAAAGAAAAAGATGATTATATAGGTGGATTTGTCAGGTGGCTCTGCAGGTAGGCAGGAATTCAGCTGCAAGCACTGACTACACCAAAAATGGAAGGACAGGCAAAACCAAAGAACAAAAAACACAAACAAAAAAGACTGGTTTCAGATAACGAAGGAAGCTAGCAGAGGGTAGTAAAGGGGAGGGAAGAAAGCTGCATATTTTAAGCAACCTTTCCCACTACATTAAAATGAGTTTATGCTGGTATCTTCTAGCATTACTAACTGCAGGTGAGGTATCAGATTGCCCATATAGAATTTCCAAATTCCAATGAATGCAACGTTGACTTCTTTTGGGGCTTACCTTCCCTATACTTCCAACTCAAAAGGTGCCTGTAATTCACCTCCAAAACACACAGAGAAACCACCAGCCTTAACCAGAAGTTAACTGGTCTGCCAGTGGCTGTGAGTTCAGCTAGCTGAACAGATAGCCGTTGTGTATTTCTGCACAGTATTTTGCAGGCTTACCAACTAGACACCACATAGTTGTGGTAAGCACAGCCCCCAGCCCACACGTACAAGACCTGCCGAGAAGCAGGATATATTAATCACCTACCATTGAGCACCACGCTAACAGCAGCTACAGAGCTCCTACCCAGTTCAGTGAATAAAGCAAGTTCACATCTCTATTAAAAAAAAAATCATAATGTGGACATATCCACATACATTCTGCTACTATCATAAATGCACTCAGCTGTAAATACATTCCACCCTTTGTGGGTTCATGCATTTAAAATAGACCAGGAACCTGGTCCAGGTTGACTATTGAAAGAAAAAAAAAAAGGGATGGGAAAGTCATATTTAGATCCAATTCACCATGCTGTCTCACAGTTGTATCAATTCAACAGAGAAGGCACCAGGGAATGAAGGGGAAAACAGGAGCTACATAAACAGCACTGTGGAGGGAAACATTCCTGGCAACCACAGCTTAACTAGTTGCAAATAACTTCAGCCAGCACTTCACAAATACTCCTTTAAAAATGCCCGTGTTTCCCCCCCACCTCCCAAAAAAACCTCTGCACATCCAGCTGCATAAAGGCACAGAATAAAGAAACGCCACCTAAGAGCAAATTAAAAAGTTGACTACAACAAAAGGCAAGTCAGCCATTCAACTAGGGCATACAAGAAATTATCTACAGAGGCAAAGTAAAGCAACAGCCAGACAGACAACGTACTTGGTTTGGGGGTCACAGCAAGACATACCTTTAAGAAGTGCAAACCATACAACAACAAGAAAAAACAAAATCACTCTCAGATACAAAAGGGTCACTTTACTGTAACATAGTGGGGGGGTTGGTTTGTTTTTAAGAGTGCCGTTAGAAGGTACTGCAGCTAGATCAGGAGGGGAGGGAAGGTAACAACACGCGTATCCGCGTTTCACGCTACAGATCTATCGCCTAGAGAGCTCCTCCATAATCCACAGCCTGTCATTAGCTCTCCCAAGAGGATTAGTGTAGTTTAGGGGCTTGCCCATCACTTCCGTCTGACATTGAAGAGTTTGCTTTAGAGCAACGCTATCCAAGGGTGACACGCTAGAAAAAAACACGGCTTCTTAAAACAAAAAATATCGCCCTTCATACAGAAACCCCCCCAGCCCTCAATACCGGCAGCCAGAAGGGGCGACAGCCAGGGGAGCAGCAACAAGAACGCCCCGGTGTTAGCAGGGGAGATGACGGGAAGGGGATGCGCCCAGGTGGGTACGAAGCCGCTCTCCGCCGCGGGGGGCACCTCCGCCTCC
>KZ506346.1:96227-146471 GCA_002844005.1 Limosa lapponica baueri | reverse complement strand
CTGTAGGGCGGCGCGGGCAGCAGCGGGCTGGGTCTGCCTGCGGGCGAGGGGAGGGTGCGAGGGACGGGGCATCCGTCACGCTGCCCCTCGCCGCGAACGGAGGCAGGAGGTAGGGGCGAAGGCGCGACGCCCCGGGGCTGGCGGTCCCTGCCCCCGGCAGCCCGGTCCCGCCGCCTGCCCGTGCGGAGGGAGAGGGCAGCGGGGTCTGGCGGTGCGGCCCCGCCGGGGGGGTGCTCAATGTGCGGGGCGGAGGGACCTGCCGGCCGCGCTCCGCTCCCGGGCGATGCCCCGGGGTTCGGTAGCGGCAGGTATTTCACACGACCGTGGGGTTTTCTAGGCCCCTCTCTTCCTTTAAAAAGGAGCCATCGGCGGTTCATGGCAGCGGCTTGGGCAGCTTCCTGTCGTTTGCAAAAGGCTGAAGAAGCCCAGTTACGATCTTTCAGCAAAGTCCCTCTGGGTGTCTGACTTTGAAACGGGCATTGACATTGGGATTTGTGGCCAGGCTTTCAGAGGCGTTGCAACCAAAGAAGATCACAGGAGTTAGGCACCTGAGAGCTTTAGCAAATCCTCCTAGACAACTCCTTCATCTTTAAGGACCTAAATGACTTTTAAACCCAGTTGCCCTGACAATTTCGAAAATATTCTCTTTTTTTTTTTTTGTCCTGAGGTGCCTGTAATGATAACACAGGTCCCATTCTAATGTACTAGTATTATATATAAATCTATACCTATATACACCAGAGCCTTATTTGCTTATGCCTGTACAGCCCAGGGTCCCCTGGGCTAATCCAATTGTGGAATCAAAACAGATTAAGTGCTTCGGTAATGGATAAAGTCCCACAGCATCACTACAGCATAGATATCATCTCCATTTCATAGAAAAAGAACTGTGAGCACAGACCAGTTATTGATGTGCTCTAATTAACACGGTCCGTAGATAATGAAAGTAGGAATCAGAATGCAAGTCTCCCCTTTTTCAGATTTGTAATTTGACTAGTTTATTCAGTATTCCCAGATGGTAAATGGAAAAAACCTTTTTTTTTTTTAATGTTATAATGACCATGTGGATTATCAGATTAATAGTGGAAGGAAAAATAACTATATAACATTCTCCAAATCTCAGTCCTCCTCTGCTTTGAACGAGCTGTTAAAGCTGGATATTAGGTTGTAACAATGCTGATAGTTCTCTGTGGTTTCTTGTCAGTACTTAGATCAGGCCCTTAAAATGCCTAGAAGATAATTTATTGGGGAAGACAATTATAATAGTCACTAGGGACAGAATTTCACCCAGAAATTTGTCTATACCAACATTTAATGATAAGGAAACAAGAGATATAGGCAGAAACACAAAAACTAATTTTGGCTAAATGAATCATACACCTATACTACCCTAAAATTAACTACAATAATTTTAACTAATCAGAGAAAAGAGTTCCTCCTCAGTACTCCAGGTTCTGTACACAAGCTTTTGTAATCTCCAAAACCCTGAGTTAACTCATAATTCCTGAGTCCCTGGATTTTAAACCCAAACCTCCTCCAGTCAGATTCTGCCTCTGGTTTAGTATCATTCTCATAGCAGAACAACTGGCTTAATTTCCTACCTGGGAATTCGCAAGGTGTAAGAAAATTGCCAGGTGGTGAAAAGCAACATTGCAGATCTTTGTCACTTGCTTTTCTTTCTCTTACTGGCTGAGACTGGAAAAAACAGAGCTTAGCCAAAGCACTTTTACACTTCAGTTATTATCAGCTGCCAGAACAGCCCCTGTAATCTGGGGGCAGCAAGGCATATATTAGAATAGTCACTGAACTGCTCTAATTTATGCCATAAATTGAAATCTGAGGAGGCACTCAAGATTTATTGTATCACCTCAGAGTTACAGAAGACAAGTGACAGCATTGTTCTGCTCTGGCCTATAGAATATGCCAGATCATGTGCTCTGTTAACATTATCTTGCACAAACTGAAGAGGAGTGCTGTGCTGCCTATAGGCACTAAAACAGAGCTAAAGCTAACAGCAGCAAAGATAGAAGTTTACATCATTTTCCATCCTGGGAAAAGCACTGTTGCTTGCAATTCACCAGCACAAATCAGTGACATGCTTTGTGGCAAAACACTGACTAGCTGGCACAACTTGAGAAGCTCATTTTGAAAATATATTTTAAGAAAATGTCCATATTTAATTAGCTTTGAGCACCTCTTGTCAGGCATTGGATTCATTTGGTGGAGAGCCAGTGAGAGAACTGTGTAGCTTAGCGTGGTCCAACCTCAGCTGCAGCAGGAGCCAGGCTCAGCTTTGGGAATGTTCACCCATTCACATGCTTTTTTCCCCCTGATCTGCTCAACTTCCCCTTTCTGTCCTCCCCCCACTACACAGGGCAGTCACCCACCCTGTGCTGCACAGCTGCAGCAGGCTACTCCTACTCCGCTGCTGCTCTTCCCCAGTCCTGCCTTCACACCTTTGGCAAAGAAATGTCCCTTTCCTCCCCTTCCTTCCAGCAGGACCATACCTCCTCTCCGCAAGTTGTGATCGGCGCTGCACAAACTGAAAGTAAAACACAATCTTCACATAATTTATAATTAAGGAAAATAGTCCTGTGGTTTGGTTTGGTGAACACAACTGTTCACCATTATGTGCACTACTGAGTGCTCTCATGTCAGCTGATTGAAAACAAAATACAAGAAAAGAAATAATATGCGCTTCAAAATTCCCTGATTATCTACCTGGTTTTTAATGCTTGGGAAATACTTACGCTCTGTGTGTTCTTGAAGGACGGGAAGAATGACTTTATTGACAAGTTTGGCATGAGGTCACCAGGTGTAAGGGAAACACGGGAAAAAAGCATGAAGAGGTATAGAAAAATGGTAGGTAAATCATAGCTATACATGAGACAGCATAAAAAGACACATAAGAAGATAATGATCGGTTTTCTAATTGGGCCTTGAAGATAAGGATCGGGGTCTTTACCAAGAAATGCCAGTGAGCAATCAAAGGAGCGTCTGTATGGTAAAAATGGCCAGCAAAGAAAGTGAACACTGCAGCAGTGAGTTGCACCAGAGAGAAGGCAGACAGAAAGACTATGCAACTGAAGACAAAATTAAAAGAGGTAGAACAAGGGTTTAGCCAGGCAAAATCTGTCCCATGTTACAGCTTTAATGGGTCAAATGCAAAAAGTAGTGTTTGTGTAGCAGCTATTGCATCAGTTTTATGACTTAGTTGTCTTCAAATCATTGCCTTTTTGAACTAGGCAGTGTTCCATCAAATTCTTTTTTATATTGCTTAGAATATTCTTCCCCTTTGATTGTGCATATTTAGGCAAAAGTCCACATCTTTGAGAAACAGTTTTCAAAGAACACTGATAGACTGAGGTTAGCACCTGAGAGAATCCCTAGACAAGACTGACAAACTCAGCAAATGCAAGGCACTCCAAATAATACAGTTACACTACCGGCAATGACAGCACTCTACTTCCCTTTCTGCATAGTAAATGTGCATTAAGCCTGACCTGGAAGAACCACTTCTTTGGATGAGTAAGTCTCCATGCTTACTCAGTTCTTGCCCTCCCTGTTGAGACTGCCAACAGCATTGCCAATTAGTGCCAATCCTGAAAGCAAATTGTAATATGAATAGGCCTTTCAATTTTTAATTCCAGACTTTTGCACTAGTGGTGTATAAATGTTTCATTAGCACACTCCATTCTGTAAGAAGTGGTTCATTCACTTATATTTCTGCCTTACCTCTGGGAAAAAAAAGCTGTCTACCTGAAGTACTAGCAGAAAATGGGCAAACAGGAACTTGTACTTTTGAGTGCTCCTCCAAGCTCTGGCAGAGGAGGAACTGGAATCAGAGTTCTTTTCTTGGCAATCTGGATTTATTGAGAATACATATTACAGTGCCATGAAGACCACCTTAAATTTTTACCTGATGTGCTTTATCTCTACATACTCACTCTCAAGCAATATCCAAGATCAGGAATTCAAAAGCTTTTATTTGATGGGGTACAACCCATTGGTGTTAGTGGCAGGACACCCACTAACAGCAACTGCAGTCGTAGGTTGGAAGTGGGTAAAAAACTGCCGAGTGGCAACTCTCAGCTAAGGGCTAGGGCAGGCACCACTGAACATACAGCATGATTTGGAGGTCCTTTTTTCTTATCTCTGAGAGTCTCCTTAGACCTTAAGATAGGATGAATCTTCTACTTCAGAGTAAGCGGAACCCACTTCATTCCTTTCCAAGAGAATCAGTTCTGAGACTCTCACCATTAAAGAGCTCTTTTGACAATGAATGTGAAGAACAATTTACTTTCCATAGCACTTGCAAACCATGAAGCAAGGGCATTCAAACATGCTGATTAGCTTCAGATCATCTCAAAAGGCTTTTAAGAGGCTGGTCATGTTACATTATAAATCCTAGCAACAACAGGTATATGCATGAACAGAAATATCCCATTCAAGTCAGTGGGACACATAATAAACCTGAGAAAGATACAACATATCATCTATTAATTGACTATGTTACCAGATGTAAGGTGTCTCTGCAAGGGAAGGAAAAACAGCTAGTGTAGGCCTCCATATGCTGCAGGTGCTTTTATCAAGTCCAAGTAGTGCCACCATCTTGTCAGGTGGAGATGATGAGATCAAGACTAAGCAGCATAATTGCTAAAGACACTTTCCCTGATTACTGGCACTTGAGGAGCTGCATGAGCACTGCATGAATCACTGTCAGAAGACCTGCAGAAAATCACGCTTAGAGGAAACCTCTGGCAAACGTTTACACTCTGACATTTACATTTCTGATACCTTCAGTGTAAAATGCAGGAATTCTGCCCGACAGTCTTCAGGCCTTTGTATATCACAGAGCATCAGGAGATTGTACAGGAGGAGAGGGAAGCATAACCCACTGATCCCCTTTTCAGGTCTCCCTCAAGGCATTGCTTTGGGGTTGTACCACTATGATTAAACATCAGAAACCCCTGCCTTCAGTTTCAGGCAGACTCAGGGAGGCTGGGAGGCTGTATCCTGGCAGGGACAAGTAGAAGTGATAGTGTCTTAGTTTGACTTCAGACACAGAAACGTACTGCCAGCACATTGTGCAGAGTTTTTGCACACGTCTGCTGACAGAGGTGCTGGGTTTCTTGATGAATAACCCTTGACCAAGGAGTCTTCCGCAGATTCTTCCTCACCTTCATAACATCTGTGTAGCAGGGACGTATGCGATGTGCTGGCAGCAGGGAAGAGCAGTGTGAGCTTGGCACAGGTCTGTTACCAAACGGCATACAACAGGAAGGTTACTCATTCTGAGAGCTCTGTTCCCAAATTCACATTCTGCTTTATGATGTCTGTTTTTTATACAAAATTCGAACTCAATGGTATGACTCTCATAAAATTACGGAAAAACTGTTGCTTCTCACAACGCATTTTAACAAAGGTTATCACTGTTCCTTTACAGTGCTGTAACCGGAGAAGTAGGAAGGAGATGATAATTTCTCATTTTACCATGCAGTATCCTAGTGCCCAGTCATGAGCTCTTACAAAGAACAGATAGACAGGAAGAGATCCTGTCCAGACTCAGGATGGTAATCAGAGATAACCAAAGCTCCCGCTGCAGATAGAGTGAGGAGAAGAGAGAAGCTCTGAGACCCTTCCTGCACTGTGGCTATGTAGTATGGTCTAACTGAGAGGCGTAGTCAGCTGTGGACTGCTAAATATATTCTAGACCTGCATGGCTGCATCCTGTGGTGTATTCTGGTCACTATTTTTAGCACTCTCAAGCCATGTTTTAATCTTTGGCTCAACAGCGAGAAAGTAAACCTAATTTACACCTGCACCCTGAGAAATTCTGGATTTTCCAGGCTCCAGGGGGTAGTGGACTTCCCTGGACAAGTTTAGATGCCCTCAACTGTCTATACAGCATCTTTTCCTTAAATGTTAAGGCCCTAGTAAACAGTGTTAGTATCGGCTGCAAAGTTTGTGGAGAGAAATCTTCCTCAGCAAATGTTAGCCAGAGCCTTTTTGAAAAACAACATGAAAATGGGGAGCGAACATGATATCCAGTGATTGCCCTGAATTGTCAAACTCTCCAAAGCTCCATGGCAACAACTGAGGCAGAAACAGGTTTGAGGCAGCCCACGGAGTTTCTGTAAGCTCTGCCTGCCCTCCTCCCAGGCCCCACAGTTCCTAAATAGAGCAGGCACACTGTTTGAGGAAAAGCTGTGATCTTCTCTCAGAAATCAACTATTGTGTGGGAGCCCTAAAAATGGTGCCACAGTATGTACACACTATAGTTTCGTTTGTGCAGACATTCCTGCTCACAGAAAGAGTAAAAGTTCTGTTCCCCTTGTACGTGTAAATAGGGTGAGTATTCTGAGTTTCACTGTCTACATACCTACTGTCTACCAGAATTAGAAAACAGTTTGGGTTTTTTCTTTCAAATTATTGCTTTACTTTTTTTTTTTCTGTAAGATTTTAATAGCAAAAATGACATTTTTTGTGGCATACTTCAATTTTCAAGCTAAAATATATGACTTACAGATTGTATTTTCTTTATTCTATTATTCTTATATTTCATTGACTGTATTTGTGTCCTACCATATGTCAAAACTGAGTTCTGTATTTCCAGGGAGAGACTGAATAGGGAGGAAATTCATTGTTGTAACCATCGTCCTCGCTATGACATAAGCACTTTTGTGAGAGGAAGGTTCCCTAAAGATGACTGAATTATCCGTTTACTTTATCTCCACAGGAAGCTTGTTCCTATCAAGAGGGATACTTGGCCTCCAGATCTTATATATCTTTGATCAGGCTTTATGCATGGCATGATACAAGGGGTAAGTACAAACTCAGTGGATTCTACATCAAAATTTGGCCTTTATGTCATTTGTGGTTTGATAGACTAATTATATTGATAGTACTATTCTGTGACCATTGGTATACTTTGCTGAAAATATTACCTAAAGTGTACATTTTTCAACTGTTATTCTATGTCATATTTGTATGATTGGCAGCTTCATACTAGAACAGTTAAGTCCAAAAATAAGTATTTTACAGTAGTGTTTTGGGAGCTGAAGTTGACAAATCCATATTCTTAGATTCACTTACTGCCAAGATTTCAGCGCTATTTATACCAGTAAGTCAGTTTAAAAGAAAACTCCACTTAACAGGGATGTAGGAAGCTCTTAATTTATCCAAACATTGTATGTTTAAAATTCAAACGTTTCATTTTTATGTTCCAGATTGGAAGTAGTGGTCAACACTTAAAAAAGTAAATGCCTAAAGTCAGATTCCTAAACATGTACAAAGGATCCTTAAAGGCCACTTACAAACCTGAAACCAGGTTAATTTTATGTAGGGAACTAATTAGAGGCAGCTAGCTGTGAAAATAATAGACGTTGCTGCTCATCTGGCCAATATGAATTGTGGAAAAGATCAAGGGCAAGTGCCAGATGGCTTCCTAGCTGAGGAGATCATTCTAGATTCTGAAAACCCACCCAAAATGTCAAGTGCATTAAGGAAACAAGATTTTTCTCCCAGGCAAAAGTGATTAAGAGGTTAAAAATTATTATATTATATATTATATATATTAATAACGATATATTTTCATAATAATAAAATATTTTGAAGTAATGAAATATTTTTATGTATAAATGACATATTCTACAGTTGATATAATAATTCAGCAATTTTGATGTCAACAGCACATTTGCAAACAGCAAATTTTCACCTCCTCAATATGCTATTCTCTCTTTTCTCTTCCAAGCAACTCTCCCTAAATATTGGGTTTTGTGCTCCAAATTATCTTTCCACATGTGACATTTCATCTTTCTAGCCTGTTTATGGCAACAATGTAATAAACTTGATGTGCTTAAGCAAACTTGTCTTCATTTATTAAGCATAGAGAGATCATGCTTCTCCAGTGATAGCTTTTCTCTGTTACAACTAATGAGTATGACAGGGGATGCACTGATTCACAGACCTCAGAGCTACAGTAAAAATATTCAGATTGAAAAATATAATCATACACATTAATAGAAAAGCTGCCAGTATGAAGCACTGTCCCAGCCTAACCTTTGCCAATGCAAACAATTTAAGAAGTATATCAAAATTAGGGATGTGTATTGAAGAACAATCCACTTTTCAGACCAGACTGAAATCTCGTAGCAGTGTCGTCCAACACTTTCAGTATTATAAAAGTCTGTCTTGGGCTGCTTGTAATTATGCAAAATTGCACTCATTCCAGCTGAAGTTTTCTATGACAATAATTTAGTGATCAATTGTATGTTTTTTGCTATTGTTGTGGCTATCTTATTTTGCTTTTTTTTTTTCAATTGTAGAATTTTCAGCCAAAACAAGTCAGCCATTTCCAAGAGTACATCAGAGGAAATACACTGTCTAACCACTAGAAAATTCTCACAGCCATTCAATACAAAGCTCCCATGCTTTTATGCTTTAGAACCAGAACCAATATTTGGTGGGGAGGATCACCTTGATGTCAGGGACGACTTTACCACCCTTATGAGAATCTAGCCTAATTTGATGATAGATGTATCTTAGTTTGGGTAGGACCAGCAGAAGCGTCTTTGTGTGTAAGAGATGAATCGCCCAAATTTTGTCTGAAATAAGTCTGATGATACTCATCCATGTATAAGAAAGAGTCACGAAGCCTGAGAGAGGCTTTTAATGACGCCGCTTTTCAGAATGCTGAAAATTGTTGTGGGTTGTCTTTCCTGTGCTTTCATTGCCTTTGCTACTGAATCCATGTAGCAAAGGGCATGAAGATCCAAACTGGAGGAAAGTGGAAGGAGCAGGAGGACGGGAAGAACGGAGACTAGGCACCAGAGACAGGAAAGAGGAGAGCAGATGGTGAGTCGGAACAAGGACATGGGAGTGTGGCAGGTGCAATGAGTCTGTGCAGGGACTGCTGGAAAGAAGGAAGAGCAGGATCTCAGAGAAGAAGGTAAGTATGGGGCGAAAAATGCTACAGGCCACAGGAGACAGGGATAGGGGAGGTGAGACCCCCTTGGGCATAACTTGCACGGGCACCTGCAGGTGATCCCAAAATCTCATGCTCTCTGTTCATGCTTCTGTAAAATAACTGGGGTGAAACCTTACGATTGGGTTGAGACCAAACAGCCGTGGGGAATCCTTTCTGTAAGGGGTGCGTTCCTTCCTTGGGCATTGACTCACTTCAGAGCTAACAGGCTTGTGCTTGGGGTGGGCTGGCCCCGGGCTGACAGCCACCCCCCAACCCTCCCCACAGTGGGACGGGGACAGAAACAGCAAGAACGTGAGTGAGAAAGCTCGTGGGGTGAGATACCGGCAAGGAGACCGCTTGCCAGTTACAATCATGGGCAAAACAGACCCAGCTTAAAACACCTTTCCTCCTCCTCCTCCCCCTCTGACCTCAGCGTCCCCTCTGCCGTTTCTCAACCTTTTTCTCCCCTCTTCCTCTGCCCACATGGTATTTTCTACCCTTTCTTAAATACCTTTCCCAAGAGGCACAGCAGCATGGCCGACGCGGTCGCCTGCATCTTGCCATGTGTGGCAGTTGTGAAGCCGTTGGAACCGGTTGCAGCCGCCTGCAACCGGCACAGGGCAATGGCCGCCTGCCCCTGACAGGGGGCCAGCCCCAGCACCCCCACCCAGCGCCCTGCTGGTTTCAGTAACTCTCTGAACTCAGGGGAGCGGAGGCGGCTGACGTGGGGCCTGGCGAGGGGGCACACGGAGCCATGGCGGAGGAGGCCGAGGAGGGAAGAGGCGAGGGTTCGGGCCGGGCGGATGGGGCCGGGTTTCCATCGTGGAGCCGTAGGGGAGGGCAGCATGGCCGCGTAGGGAAGTGCCCCCACATTTAGGCCCAGGGGGCCGCTTCTCCGAGCTGCGGCTGGAAGATGTGTCCGGAACGAGGAGGGAGGGAGCTGGAGGGAAAGCGTGGCTCTTGGGGCAGCAGCAGCCGCCGTGCTGGGGCAACGGGGCAGGCATGCCAGCGCGGCAATCAAAATACAAATACGTTTTGCTTTGTGTTCCTTTGCTGCTGTGTCTTACCTAAACAACAGAAATCTGCACTTTTCTTTACTACTATCCTTTGCTACATGGAGGTGCTTCAAACCCATTCAAATGTAACTTTGTACAAACACCTGGAAACAAACAAAAAAAAAAATGCAAAATTAAAAACTGGATCAGCGTATCCTGCAGAAATGTAAGGACAGTCTTCCTTTTTCTTTTTTATTTCTCTCCCAAAGACAAAGTTTAATTTCAATCAATACTGTTAAAAAGAAATTGAACTGGAAAAAATCCATTGGAAAATTTTAAATAAGCCTTGCTGAGCACTTTGAAAAATTGGCCTGTTGCATCTTCATCAAAGCTCACCAAATCAGTGTGTCTCCAGCAGTTGAAACTCCTGTCCACCCTGAATAAAGATAAAATCTATTTCACTCACAGAACTGTTGCAATAAGAAATTAATTCATTACGAAACACTCTTGCATTACAGCAGTGAATGTCACAGAAAACACTAGGCAAAACTTACTAATTCTATGTTTACTGTGAGGACTGGGGTTTATGAGGTATGTCAGGTCTGAGGTCACCCATGAGGCAGGGCTACACAAAGAAATATAAAAAGATACCGCCTTAACTAGCACTTGACATGTAACCTAAAACACGAGTCTGTTTTTTAATACTACGATAATGCATCTGATTGTGTACAATTATCCAGGAAACCTTGATTATGATCTATTCAAAATTTATTAGCTGATTTAGTGGTTTTAAACTTCTTTTGATATTGTAGGCATACAGGACAATACATTTGGAAGTAAACTCATGAGATGCTAAGGTGAGCATACCATCCTAGCCATCCCTTTAAAATGAAAATAAGCAATTATTTTCAATAATGCAATAAACAATTGAATAAAAAGAGGTTTGATGACTTCTTAAGTAGCAGTTTAAAAGGCTCTTTCAACAGCCACACTTTCTCCTTTCAGAAAGAATGTTTTCAAGTTTTCAAAACCATTTATAATCATTTTGATGTGTTAAATTTTTTTTTGTCATTGCAGTGCATTTAGCGTGATAATTAGAGCTGCTAGCAAATATAGGGGAACTTTATAAGGATGTTAAATCACTCTAACACAGCTCTAGGTCCTGATGGATTTAGTAATGACTTCTAAAATGAGATTCCAGACAAATCAAACGATTAAATGCTTGATCCAGTCAAAAAAAAAAAAAAATATTGTCAATGACATAAAAGCTAAAGAAGTCTTGGAAAGGATAATATGTATGTATCTCTCAACTCTGTGTCATGATAATTTGTTGAATTAAAAATTTACCCAGAGCACATAAGCTATTTTTGTTTCAGCTGTTATGGTAGGATTTAGAGAGTTAACAATAATAAGTTCTCTTATCCCTGCAGCATTTTATTCTGACTCCAGGAGGGTCAAAGCCATAATTATTTTCCATAGGGAAATTATCCTGCTATTAACCCACCGTTGTATTTTATGTAGCACAGCTAATGCAAACACCCTATAGTGTTGTATAACTAAAGCATAATTCATTAAACAAATACAAATTTAAAGTAAGGCAAGTAATGTAAAGTAATTCTTTAACTTTACTAACATGTAGAAAACTGAGGTCAGAAAGTTCACTGGGGACCAGAGGGTGGGTAGAAGTGGAGAGTGTCTGCCCTTCACTGACTGCGTGCGAGAGGCTGGTACCGTGGGAAGATTTCGGCAGGAGCTCAGGCTGGCCAGCTGTGATACTGCACCCTCACCTGTCCCCTGTGACAAGTGTCCCTGCAAGTGTGAGGAAGTGAGGTAGGCACGTAGGTATGCCTGCTGCGACAGACTGCCCTTCACAGCAACATGAGCTACTGAAGGCTCATAGAAATTCTATTCTATTATGCATGTCTGAAACAAAACAAAAAAAATGACAAAAAACCAAGCCCAAACCCAAAACACTCTCAATGCATAAACAATGTTTTTATCTACCAAATAATTGCTTCCAGTGGAACAATAATTTTTCAGATCACAAATGTTCTTTTAACAGTCACGGTATATTTATCTAGATCTGTAGTTGGGTAACTACACTAAAATGTAATTACCATTTGTCTAACTTGAAATAATTGTTAAATTTTGATTTGCCAAACTGTTTTGGCTATGTAAATGAGCCAGTGTGATATTTAAAACCCAGAAATATAATCAAGAGATCTGAATGTGTACTAAACTTGTAGTTTGTCTTTCTTTATGTTTTATGGAGCATATGTACAATTTAAAAGTAACATATTTTGGGACAACATTCAGTTCTGAATACTGTAAAGTGTGTATATACAGTGATTTTTAAGTATGGAATGTCATATCATGTTAATAAGCAGTATGACTTGAAAACACAAATCTCAAAAAAATTATGACTTACTGTGCCACAGAACCCAAGTTGACTAAGGAGTTTTTAAAAAAGAAACAAAATTAAAAATGAAAGGTTAAAGTGCCAGGAGAGGACTGGAAGGCAGTCAACCATCTAGAAACAAGCATACCTTTCTTTGGCTGGCTGTCAGGTCCCAAGGCCTCAGAGAACAGCATTTATTCTCTGCCTTTCTGAATAGCTACATCTATGTAGAGTGTTAGGTTCAGGGTCTCAGTTCTCAAACTATGCAGTCTGTGAACTCAGATGACTGTATTCCAGCTTCTTTTTTGGACCAGATGCTCAGGATTCTTTCCAGCAGAAACCATGACAGGTTTCTGGGATGTGAAGAAAGAAGGATATGCACCATGATCTCACCCAAACATACAGCTGGGACAGAGCCAGGACACATACCTGGACCTGGGCACTGGGAATTGCTATGAGCTCCCACAGCAGCCTTAACATCACGATTGCACCTAAGGACCACCATGGGTATAGGCTCTATGTCCACACAGCATGTTAGACAGATGGAAGAGATGCCAGCATGGTCACTGAAAAGAATGGACAGTTCAGCTTCCCTGCAATATTAAATGCTCTAGGAAAAACATAAAAACTATTACTATAAGTACATAGCGTAGAATATGTACAATGACATTAATGTATGCATATGTATTATAAATCTTTATAAAGTTTGCAAACTTTATTCGTTTATTTCTTGCTGTGATCTGTGTACGTCTTCGTGTTGCAAAGCAGAGGGTGAGAGAATAAATCGTTTCTGGTATCCTAGGAAAAAAATTTAAGGTTTAGTCCTGGCTGTCCTCATGAACTGTAGAGAAACCTGGAGGTTAAGTGCTATGTTGTATCTATAGAAGCTAGATCTCTCCAGGCCGTTTTGGTACAAATTTGCAGAGCTGAAGTTCTTGTAGCCAGACCATGCTTCAGATTGGGTCTCTCGTGTCCCCCTTACTCATGTTTAAAAGAGTGTCTTTTGTCATTGTTTCCATGGTAGGAAGCCAAATGGGTGTCAGAAAAGTTACATGCACGTATGCATTAATATAAGGAATTTCGAGAAGCTATGCTTAGAAATCGTCTGGTTTTGCACTTGTACCAGGAAAGTAACTGCAGATTCAGCACAAGAGTAAAGAAAAGAAAGAGAGACAGAACAAGGACAAAGACGGGGAACAGAAAAGCAGAAGAATTCCCACATATATTGACCATTTCCTTGTTGTTTGTTGCTTTTTTTTTTCCAGGTCACCACTCCATCTTGACTATCCATGGACCATTGGAAAGTAACACGGCTATGAACCCCCTTATTTTCAAAGACTCAGATGTCTTGAATATCAACTTTTTTCTGTTTTCAAGTAAATGTCAAGGTATTTAGTTCCTGGAAATATCTGGTTTTAATCTATCATTTCTTGTGGCTAATCAAACTCTGACAAAATTATAGTGAACCACAGAGTTAACTTTAGGTATGCCCTGGAAAAAAAGAATGGAATATCTTGATACCTGTGTCTGCTTGTGTTGTGGAAAGGCTGAGGACCAAAACCAAGGTTTAAAAGCCGAACATCACAGAATCAGGCTTAAGCCATGCAGCCTCTCACTTAAGCAGGCTGCTTTGCAAGAACACAAGTGATTCCTACTGGCACTTCAAAACCTCAAGGCATCCTAGAGGCAGATCAAGTGGTAACATACTAACACACTAAATCATAGACTAACCCCCCCAAGCAACCCTCAGCTAAAGGCTGGGAGTTGCAGTGGTATCAAAGCAGTATTTTTAACACTACTAACTTTAACACTACTAATGACTAAGAGAAAACAAAGAGTGAAGGCTCACAGTTGTCATGTTATTTCATACTGAAAATTGCATAGCAACATCTCAGATTTGAAGTGTGATCTTACCATAGGAACCTTGCCACCTGGTATTTATGGCAAACTCCTCCTCAAGTGCAACGCAGTTGCACATCTAGCCTAGCTAAAATGAACAGCAGTGAATTCAGAGAAAGAAGTTCACGTGATTTTCAGCAATGTCTGGTTTTTTAACAAGTCAGATTTCTCTAGAGCAAGCAGATCAGAAAGCATTTCTTTGCAAGACAGCAGTACTAACCAGTGGCAGCACCTTTCCTCTTCTTTGCATGCAGCAAGCACAGAGGAAGAAAAAAAATAAAATTTTACTACTTTCAGCAGGTTGCCATTCATATTTGGAGAAACATACAGTGCTAAATTGTCTGTCTCTTCCAAATATGTCTTACAGTTGCATCTACAGAAAGCCAGAATTACCACCCAAAGCTTGCCAGTTTCTATTCTCCTTTCAGTAATAACAGTTTTCCAGGCAACAGCTTCCGAGTCAAACTTATTTACATCCAAACACAAGTCAGACACTCTGCTCAATTTTGTTATTTTAGAAATGGCCCTTTTTTCTACTGAGGTTCATAGATTTTTATGTTATTTTTCTTCAACATGAGCAGATGTAACCAATAAAAATGTTTTGACAAATACTTTGAGTTTGCAGATTTTTGTGATGTATGAACATGACTGACTTGCTAAGAGAGAGGCATTCTGGCCAACTTAGTGCTTAGTACAGTGGTAAGATTTTATTTTTGTATCTTTACATCTGGGTCTGCAGGAAGAATCTGAGGGCTTTTTCCTGCTACTTCGATTTTAAACCATTTTGAGTAAGTGCTGTGCATAAAAGAGACTGTGTAGAAGTGTAGAGGAGTAGGCTGCTTTCCAAATAAACCCTTGGCCAAAAATCTTTGTTTTAAGCTGAAAAAAGTATACTTCTTAACTTCATTTTGTGGCTTTTTTATTTACTTCTATTACTGCAATTCATTTCACCAGCTTTACTGGTATAAATGTTGCTTTTATTGTACTATGATGTGGCATCCTATACAATGCAATACAGCTACCAGAAGCTTAAAAGGCAGACGAGAGCTGGGACAAGTGAAATACCAAAAAGTTGATCAGGTGATTGTAGTGCGTGTGCCTTTCTACATCACTTCATATTTATGAAAGTAATTTTTAGCTCTAATAAGTCATTTGTGTGTTTTGACAGTGCTAGTGAACAGGCATGGTAACTGGAAGAGGGCAGTGTGTCTCTCTTCTGCAATATATTTCAAAATTTTTTACAATAAAACCATATGCTTCTCTAAACAGAAAATGAATATCCATCCATTTTCTCACAGACTGTACTAGGCATTTACACTTAGTCATCAGGCAAAAGGGCGAAATACTTGTGGTCCTGCACATAGATACCTCTGTGCCAAAAAGAATTGAAGGACCATATGAAGATTAAGCAGTGGAGGTTATTTGTTCAGACTATGCAGTGCACAGAGTTTAATTTGATCCACAGCAGGCTCAGCAGAAACATGGTATTTGGGGTACCTACTGCAGGGAAGTGAAGTCTTCTTCTGCAAGGAGCATCTAACCTGTCAAAAATATGATCAAAATGATCAACAATGATCAAAATTATCAACAATGATCAAAATCCTAAGTTATTCAGTCTCTTCAAAAGGAACCATGCAAAGAATTCACAGAAACCACTTTCCAGAAACCACAGTCTCTAGAATACTTACTGACTTGTGGGGTATAACTAATTGTTTGTAGTTAACTCCAGAGAACCCTAATAAATGTGAAACTTTTTGGCTTCTCTCATAGTTTCAGGCTTAGACGAAAGCATAGCTGGAGGAAGCTGATTCAATGCAATCACTAGAAGGTGCTGAATTTTACTCTGTGAGAGACTGTGTAGAACTGCAGAGGTGGGTAAGCCCTTTCCTAGTCTGACTGCCTGAGGTGGAAAAATGTATGCGCCCTTGTCTTTTCCAGGTACATTACCTCTCCATGCAGTGCTTCATTTCTTCTGAAGTCAAAGCCCAGCTAGGCAAATAACATCTTCATGGTGGAAAATGAAATATCACCCACTAGATGTACATCTATAATATGTATATACTTCTGTAATCAGAAATTGTACCAGAAGCATTGAGATAGTGTTTATCTTGAAATATGCACTTATGTTTGCCTGTTGAATCACAGCACTAGAAATGCCAGTACAGTATACAGTTTTCAGTAGAAATGAAACACTGTGATATATAGTTCCTACACTGCCTATTTGAATTCTTAAGTAAAGTGTGATCAATAATTATTCAACTTCCTTGCTTTATGCATGGCAGGCTGAATTATACCAGCAGTGGGTAGTAGCTACAGTTCAAGCTTAAAAATTATCCATGTTCCCCAGTGTGCAAGAACAATCTTAGTTTTTTGCAAGACAAAGTGGCACACCGCAACTATTGACAATGAATTACTGTTTTTTATGAATTTGCTGCTTGAGTAAGTGGCAGGCAGCTTTTGCATACCAAGTTTCAAGCACTTGTTACAGAATGGGAGGCTTGGCACTGAGCTGAGTAGGGCGGTGGGTCAAGAGCTTAGGTGAACAGCGCGTCTTGTTTGTGGATGTAGTGTTTCTACCCAAGTCCTGGTGACTACACCTCTCTCAAAAGAATCTGACTAGAATTTAAAAACTAGCTTATGTCTCCTGGACATAAGCCAAATTTGGTGTGTGTTTTCTCAGCTTATTTAATGTGTAGGTAGGTTCAGGCTCCCATAGAATACATTTACTGCAGCTTTCCAAATGCAGCAGCAGTCCTCCTGTCCCCTGATTCTTTGATAGAACAGCTGGAAGGCTAAAGCATTCATTCAGGAATCAAGAAAGCAATCAGATGGGAGAAAAATGTACGTATCCCAAAAATGTCTCCTCCTGCCTGCTGTCAGTGGGGGACACCGCAGCTCCATGGCTGAAGCACTGCTGTTAACCAACAAGGAGTTCAAGACTCACGAGCAGAGTGAGGAAGAGAGGAAGCAGTCTAGCTCCACAGCCAGGTATTTAGAGCACCCCACAGAGATGAGGAAGACACAGCTTTCAGCCATCCCAATGGCCATTTTGCTTTACAATTTCTTCAGGCATAACTTCGACACAGATCAAGAGTTGGCATGCAAATTTCTTCCTTCCATGGGAAGTGCCCTAGGCATTAGGTTTCCTGTACAGAGGCAGATTTTCAAAAGAGGCTTCTCCTGAGTGACAGAAACAGATATGCTTCAGCAAAAGACTAGATTAGAAAGGGGAGAGTGAGCCCTACTTCTCTGGCCCCTTCTTGAGGGTGGCTTTGGGCTATAGATCTCAAATGGTAATAGCTTCCTGCCTACTACCTCAACATCTGGAGAAGAGATGGTGAAAACATGCCTGGTTGTCAGTTACTTGCTGACTACCTGTACTGAGTTTCCTGTGCACCTAGGAGGTGTTTATGGGAAGTGCCTTACTTTACAAGGCACAGTATGGGAAAGCAACACGTTTAAATCAGCAGAGCACAGGTTAGTGCAATTGGTGAAGCACAATTTGCTCTTCAGTGCACAATATTTCGCACGTGCATTTTCTTTCACCACGAGACTGGCCAGCAGCTTTTCATCCTCTCCTTTTGAAATTAGTTGGGTATAGTAGAGGGTTTAGTAAGACAAAGGTGCAGGGCACTGTAAGACCTAACTTTCAAATACCAACATCTTTGGCACTAGCCCAGTGTAAATATGTGATTCTTATTCTTGACAGCATTGTTCAAACACTGAATTAATGTTTGCTAACTGCATTAGATTGGCTCTATCCAAGAAAGTACATAGCTGCTATTCACAGGACGTATAGCATAAGTGCAAGCTGATGAACAAATGTTATTTAACTCTAATCCCCAAAGTGTCATTTCCTTTTAGGTCTCCATTTCACTTCTGGAATTACAAACAAAAGTGCTGGTTCTGATTGATAGCTTTGGCCACAAGGAACTAAACTGAGATCACAATTTTCTTTAGCATAGACATTAAAATCCATCTCTGTCATGTTTGCAATGTACTAAAAAAAAGAACATGTGGTCCCCTCTTGCACACTCAGAAGTTATCTCAGCACCACCTTCCTGGTCTCTCTGACGTCTCTCATCAAAAGGTTGGACTGAAAGCTCACTGGATCATGTTATACAGTATTTTGAGGAAACAGTTTGAAAGCTGCCACCTTGCCAGCTCCCCTGTATGCACATATACAGATGCACAGACATGTGCACCTATTGCTGCTGTAAGATGCCTCTGGCTTAGCTACCAGCATCCATCTACTATAAAGGCACCTTGAGATCAGGCCACCAACAAATCCAAATGACCCTTATGGCAGGGAGGTTCAGGAGCCATGTGAGCAAGGACAGATGGGATCCTTGATGGCACTTGCAAGTACATTACTGCTCTGATGTATGCTAAGGGATAGTCAGGGTCTAAATTTTCCCCATGGCCTTCTCTGAAAGTCACCTCAACAGAATTTACAGCCCATTGGAAACAGAATGAGATTAGATTTATGTAAAGCCTCAGCCTTGCATTTAAAATGCAGTTGATATGCTATGTTTGTATATCACATTTAATACAAAAGGGATAAAACCTTTTGTGGATACTTCAACATTGTATGTGATTGATAATAGATCACTGTTATCTGGTATCAGTAGTTTTCTGGTAACAGTTAAATAACTGTGGAGTAGGAAAGAATTGATGCCAGAATCCTGAACAAGGAAATTCTGGGATTTTCCTGGACTGAGGAAACCTAAGCATATTACACATTTAGTTATTAGGTTTGTAGCCAAGAGGAAGAAAATGTGTGTTGGTTGCCTCATTCAGGTCACAAGAAGCATCTACTTTTCAGCAAGACCCTTCTGTAGGTAAGGTTCTATTGAATTATTTACAGTTAAACCTCAGGTACAAGATGAACTGAATTTATATGCATAAATAGCTACAACCAGAATGCCAGTCATGGATGTCTTTCGTATACAAACATAACCTATACAACTCAAACAGGTTGGACTGACTGCAGTCATTATCCCTGTGCAGGTGAGGAACTCCTAAACAAGCCTTGAGTAAGTTACCAGTTACAGAACAGTAGTAACTAGACATACATGTTAAAAATACCTGGGGGTCAAAAACGAATGGCTGAAGTCAGAGGCAATTCCTCTTGAGTCGTTCTACTTCTTATCATTTCTCAGCTTCTGGCACTTTCAGTATCAGACTGTGATTATCAAAACGTTGAATTCCCAAATGCACAACGGGCTCTACTCCCTCCTTCCTCCTCTCTGTTCCATGCACACAAACAAACCAGTGGTACCCACTAATGAAGCAGCAGCCCTGTAAATTTGGAACCAACTTTATAAAGCAACTCATTTTGATTGCTTTTTCTAGGAAGCAATTAAATTTAGTGGCAAAATTAACCATATCCTGTTAATTCACTCTGACAATGTTTCTTGGGAAGCTGACAGAAGAGAACACGTACAACTGTATGAGAGAGAGAGGCCTGATTTGTAATAATTTATGGTAATTAAATAATATTTTGTTTTTACTGAGCTGTTTACCGTGTTCATTCAAATTACTTCAGCTGCTGATCCGTCAGGAAATGAAGACAGGAAGGAACAATTGCAGAAGTATCAGGCTATCAGCAAACATTCAGCACCATTGACTTTGGTGTAACACATGTTGATTCTGCTAAACTGCCCAAACTGGTTTAATCCCAGCTTCAGAAACCACAGTAGAACAAGATTTCAGCACCTTTAATAGATGGTGCCAAAAGGTCAACTGAGCAGACATGTAAGATAAACAAAATGCAAGATACACAGTTTATAGCTAGAGTAAAAGATCGATACTGACTGACAATAAAAGGAAAAATTGTTAGATTAACAAACCCATTTTCTGTTAGGCTCCTTTCTTATTAAAATGGAGTCATATTTTGAACAAAGTTGTCTGTGGGTCCCTTGTGAGTGGCTACAAGACCCTAAAAGGAAGAAAGGCACATACCTGGAGGAGTTAGATCTGCTGGAGTGCATGTGGTTGATCCCAGTGTTCTGTAACCTGGAGCAATCCAGAGATTAGAAGAGATTGCCGAGGAAGGTCAAGCTGCAGCCCGCCTTATGCCACAATAAAGGGCACCCATTTTCCGTTCATGTTCAGAGGGATGCCTTTGCAAGCATGAAATCCAAAAACCTGTAGCTTACAAGAGTTGCACTAGAGATTATCTTACATGCCACTGTATTGAAGCCAGGTTTTTTGAGAATTTCAGTGGGAGTCTTCTAGCAAAAGCAGTGACTCCGCCACTTTTTGCTTAATAAGAATCAAACAACAAAATAGCAGCTCTTCATCTCTACTGGCACATTTTGTGCTTTCAGTTACAAACAGCTTAACAGAAATTCTTCTTCATATTTGCTCCCCCACTGCTGGGCCACATTTTTCCCAAAATGACTGTGTGAATAATATACCACCAGTATTGGCATTTAATTTAATGGAAATGATTTAGAAAACAAAAAAATATCACAGCTAAAATAATAAATGTTTTTAATACTCTTCTTAGCTTGCTTTTTTTAGGGAACCTGAATTTTCTTTTTCTTATCATTTATTCTTTATTCAAAATCATAACATTTTTGCTTTATGACATCACAGTTGATCACTATAGAAAAGTCCATTATGTCACAAGCATAATATTTAATGATTCCAGAATAATGAGAATGGGACTAAGAAAACTTTTAACATCAACAATACTGACAGTAGAGAGAAAAGGAAAAACTAACAAAGGTAATATAGGAGATGTTGAAAGAAATGCCACTTATGAAATATTTAAGCTAGATGTTTAGATATAACAGATGTAGATAATGTTTTTGGTTGTGCAAGACTGTTTCCCTTAAAATTTACTTGTATTAAAAGCAAACTGAAGGAGAGAACTGTAATGAATACCTCTGATTTCTAATTTTCCTCCTTTTTTTGCAGAGTTTTAAGCATACACCTTAATAGTGGCAGCTGGAGTTGGGGAATTCTGACCTGTGTCATATAATTAGTAAGATTTTATAACCCTGATGTTTAGAATAGAATAAGCTTTCATTGTAAAAAATTACTTCATTCCCTTGCAGGTTAAATGAGAAAAATGAAACCTTATGTACAACTCTCAGACTAATATTCTTTGAGACAAATTCTGGCTTCCAGCTCCCTGGCTAAGACTACAAAATCTGTCAGTAGTGTAACAAATAGTCTTGTTTATTTTGCTGTCAGAAAGCCCTTCACATTTTGAGGTACAATCAACAGGCCAATCAATTATTAACAGTAGTTTTGTCTTGTCATTCTGTTTTTCATAATATTTATTTTTTAGACATATGTTTAATTTTAATTTTGGCCTTCTTAGTGGTTATTTTCACCCTCTGTAGCCCTCTGCTTTCTTGCTAAGTGGGACAATTTTCTGGCTGCTTGTGCAAAAGCGCTGGAAACACTTTATATTCCCATTTCCTTTAATTTCTATGTGTCACCGTCGAGTATTTTATGAGTGCTCTGAGACAACTCTCAACATTTAAAGAATCCCAGCTATTCAATGTCTTCTCTTCAGCTTGCTTAGCAATATAACCTTTCCATTTCTTTTCTTTTCTGAGTCGACCCAGAGACTGTTAATTTACCAGGGAAGCCTCAGTTACAGCTGATATTCAATCCCACATTTCTCGTGGATATCTTCTAGATACCACTGTCTTTGAAACAGTTACAGAATAATGACAGCAAGGCATTTGCTTTTGCTAGTTGCTGATTTTTGCCCAAAAGCTTTTCTGAGAAACCGAGTAGCACAGGGTCTCATTTTTCTCTGGCATATTGTAATGGATAATGTTCTAATACATTTCTTCCCACAGCTTTTCCCCGTTGTATTGCATTTTGCCTTTGTTGTATAGGCACAGCTGAGCCTGAGTTACTATTGGCTTAGCTTCAGCTTGCTTTGAGATTATTCTCACGTGGCTTGGTTTAATTATTTTCTGATTTTCATTTTATGTCTTTGAGCCAGTAGCTCAATTTATCTAATTTTCCCTAGCTTTTTTACCTGAAAATCAGATAAAATAGCTCAAGATTTTCAAAACTGTATATGGAATTATACAGTTTTATATATATATATATTTAAAAAAAAAATCCCTTCAGCCAACCAAACAAAAAAATCCCCTAACCAGTAATTGTTCTTTCTCATATTCTATTTAGTTTTGAAATGTACCAGTTTTTCATTGTCTTTGTTTTGTGGTTTGGTGGTTTGTTTGTTTGTTTGTTAACATGGAATTTGGAGCTTCATAGCTCCCTACTGTACATAGACATTTCCCCATATATCTCATCCGGTGCAATATCACATTACTTTGCTTACCAAATCTGTAAGTGTGACCCTATGTAGCTTTCCTGTTAAGCCATTTTTTTATATCTCCTTATATTTTACTTTTTCTAGTCCTTCTTTAGGGTATCAGATTATTTAATTTTAAGAAACAGACTATTAAGTGATAACATGGTCTAGTGTATTGTACCTGGCTAGGAATCAAGTTTTTTATTCCCAATTCCACTAGTGCTTTATCACAGTGAATAAGACTATGCCTTTTATTTTCCTTTTTCTTTTCCCTTTAGGTTAAACATTTTAAGGGGAGATCATGTACTTTTGTAATGTGGCTCAGATCTTGGGTGATCTCTAAGAACACTAACACAATTATTCAAAATAATTTAGCAGGAAGATTGAGACATGTTCTAGCAGTTTGTGACCATAAATTAGCCATGTCATTTTTTGTTTCCTCAGGCAAAAAGCAAGGCAAAGGAAAGCAAGGAAGTCATCTCACCTCCCGAGGGTATATTAAAAGGGACAAGAAAGTACTGCTAGCCCTTAAAAACCAGTAAAATAAGCAACTATACAGACTTCTCCATTTTCAGAATCAAGTTGTTACAGTTTTTGCTTGTCTTGAATCTTCAAACCACTGATCCAGGGTTTAGAACAAAACTTTTGGCAGTAGTGTAGAGAAGTTTGCTTAACCACATCTGATTGATATACTGCTACACAATAGCAAGGAAAAAAATAAAAATAATTCTCCTGAAAAACTAACAGCAATCACCATATGTTGCCAGAAATGAGACAAAATACTCAGAGGGTCTGGCCCCCAGAATGCAGGATCTCCGCCCCATCTTTAAAGCCTTAGTCATGACATCCCCTTCTCCCATTGAATGGCAAGAGCATTTCAAAGGAGGCCACTTGTCTACCAGAACACTCAAAGTCATGATGCAAACCATGGAACCGAAGTACATACTTGAGCTGAATCCAAAGGAGAGTCCATCAAACAGAACAAATATATATATGCAAAAATGGCACCTCATGTAGGGCTACAAACAAAGCCATAACTTGTCATAGCAGCAGGTAGGAAATAGAGGTATCAGCAGGGAGTTGGGAGGAACCTTCTGGAGGTACCATGAAAAATCACCTGTCTATGAAAATTACAGTGAAACAGCATGCTTCTGAATTTCAGCAAGATTTTTATGCAGATGGGGATGTACTTTTTCTGCACCTGCTGTCAGTACACATTAGACCATAAACATCAGCAAACATTGATTAAGCATATAGCCCAAATGAAACATTAGTCAAAGAAGGAAGGAAGCATCTCAGAAACTCTACATCATCAAAGACAAATTACTCATCCCGCAGCAATTTTAGGCGGAGTCATTGCTGCTTATCAAACTCAACTGTGTTGAAAGGTTTGTAGATTTTTTTTTAGTAAATGTAGCTCAAGTTTTTGTTTGACAACTCCCAAAGATCAGTAGTCATCAACCCCAACAAAACTCTGGAAATCAGATTACTGGTCAGCTACATGAAGAGGTAGCTCTTGTACTGCATCTTTCTGGAGAAAATATGCAAAAAAGTGCACTTCCCTGGAAGCATGGCAGAGGAAAGATCAGCAGAAGGCTTTTTTGGCCCTGGAATCAATAGGCTAAAATATCACTCCTCTACTTCTTACCCAAATCTTTGCTGCTTGGAAGTGTTTTGAGACAATACAAGCACCAGAAATCCAACTGTCCCCTGCACTCTTATCTCATTTGTTGAGCATAAGCGGCCAGAATCTGGTCAGTGGTATTTAAAGTTGTGTAGCAGAGAGAAAGGCATGAAAGTTACAGACAAGTAGGAAGTAGCTGAGCAGCCATGCAGTCTCTTTCTCCTGGTGGAACAGACTTACCCAAAACTAGACCTCTAGTATTCAGCAACTGTTTTCTCTCCAGTATCATAAATGGTCCATGAATAATTGCAAGATGCATGGGTCTTTTTTGGCGTAATTTAGTCCATGTTCCAGCTGTTATTTTCAAAGGCATGAAGTACTATAGGTAAAGGTTATCTATAACATATTGAAAGGCTTGTTTCTGGGTGTTAACAACATATTGCAGGATGGTTTTATTATGCAGACATGCTTAGTTACAGATGAGCTTCAATAAATAATAAAAACGTTAACATATTGCTCCAATAAATAAAATATGTGTCATATGGGGCTTGGTTGCTGAATGCCTGTGTGACTCCAGAGAATCCTGATGTTAATGGCATTTACAGGGATCAGACCTGTTCTGTTTCCTGAGGATGGAGATCCTGATTACCCCTGAAGTGATGCCCACCTTAGCTCTTGTACTAGGTTTGCATGGCAAGATTTTGGTAGTGGGGGGGCTACAGGGGTGGCTTCTGTGAGAAGCTGCCAGGTGCTTCCGTCGTTTCCAATAGAGCCAATGCCAGCCAGCTTCAAGACAAACTTGCCACTAGCCAAGGCTGAGCCCATCAGTAACAGTGGTAGCATCTCTGTGATAACATATTTAAGAAGGGGAAAAAATCTGTGCAGTTGCAGCCAGGTGAGTTGAATACAGACTCTTTCCTGTGCTAGCACAGGTGTCCTGAATATGATACTACAACCTGCTAACTATGTACAAGCATTGTGAGGCTTAATGAGCGTGGGCAGATCAACTAGCCATCCACATCTGCGTATGCCTGACTTACGAGTGATCACTGACTTCTCTTCAGGCTGAGCTTTAACAGATCTTCACAAGTAATTCCAATATAGTTTTCATCCATCTCAGCTGATCCATAACAAAGCAATAATAATATTGGAAATTCTTTAAGCCCCTCAGAGCAGATTCCTCCTAACCCACATATAAATGCTGGAGAATGTTTAACCTTAAAGAAGGATAATGAGAAAGTTTTGGGAAGGTAAACTGCCAATGCAGGGAGTTCACGGTAAAATGGGAAGAAAAAAGTAAGTTATATTTTGACTTTTAAACCTTATTATGTACTGATGAAGTGTGTAACTTTTAAATCACATTTGTAATTCCCTGCAAAGCTGACTAATGTACTCTAGGTTTTCATAGAGTGAAAGACAGCGTCTTAGCTGAGCATTTCAATTTGCAATATTTTAATGTCTTTTCACACTACATACTGAATATGAAGCTTACCTATCACCAATGTTTCCATTCTATCATCTTATATGCAGACACATTTTGTACACCAATCACTCTGCCACCCAGCTTTGTTTGCAGAAAGCAAGAAGAGAAGTAATATTTAGCATAGTAATTATCCTTTTAGCCAGGCCATTTTTCTCTTGAAAATAGGATCTCAGGCACCTACTGCAATTCAGTTACTAGAGTATGTCACAGCTGAGCACCTGGCCTTACCAGACCTATTCAGGCTAAATGCCATTTGATAAGCCTTTAGAGGAAAATGAATTATATACACTGATGCACTGAAATTGATTTTATTTTAATTCACCTAACTCATAACTAAGAATATATTCTGCTTTTCTTTTTGCATTGTGAGAACTTTGATAGGCAATATCGTGAGGTTTCAGTAACTGGATATTATTAAGGAGAACACATCTACCCTGTGTTCAAATGACAGGCATTCATTTCAGTGGTCAAAATAATATCACGTGGTCTGATGCTTAGGAACTTGACCATCAACTTATTTAAAAGCAAAATAAATTGGATTTTTTTTGTTTGAGTTTTTTTGCTCTGTTTTTCTGTCAACATGAAGTGGCAGTACTTATGGGGATAAAATAAATATTGAAGTTTCAGTACCCAGGAGCAAGGAGATAGAGTCCAGCCAATGGTAACTTTTGAAAAAGTATATTTTGAAGTAAAAAAGCTGAGGCATTTTTAAGAACTATTGATCTCCTCCTTAAATAGCCAGAGGGAAGTTTGGATGTATACGCTACAGGACCAGCTATTCCAAGCAAAAAGGCTCAGTACTCAAAAAGCCTTCCCAGCCCTGAGGGGGCCCTGTTAGCTTTGACGGTTGTTGGAAACTCATCACCGCCCAAGACAGCTGATCAATTCTTATAGCAAGAGACTTTTTAGATACAGGGAGGACCGATTTACTAAGTGCGGTTGCGCACCCGGTTTTAAATAATAACCCTTGTGACAAGGGCTGTAACTTCTGTGTTCCAGAGAGCACTGAGGGTGCCCCCGGGGCTCAGCAAGGAAGGAGGGGAATATATGGGGCCCTCAGCTCCAGCTGTATCACTGAGCGTAGAGGGTACTCTGAACACAGATATGACTCTTACTTATTCAAAATTCTGCACTGCCTATACCCTCTGATAAGAACCTACTCTTTTTACTCATCCACAGAGCAAACTTGTCAAGCCCTAGTGCCACCTTGCTCCTAGCACTGCGAGAATGTGATAGAGGAAATAGTGACATGGAAAAGGCACTTCTGAGCCGCACTGGCTTTGGCTGGGATAGAGTTAATTTTCTTCATAGTGGCTGATATGGGGCTATATTTTGCATTTGTGCTGCAGACAGTGTTGATAACACAGGGATGTCTTAGCTGTTGCTGAGCAGTGCTCACACAGAGTCAAGGCCTTTTCTGCTCCTCACACCACCTCACCAGTGAGGAGACTGGGGGTGCACAGGAAGTTAGGAGGAGACACAGCTGGGACAGCTGACCCCAACTGACCACAGGGATATCCCATACCATATGGCATCGTGCTCAGTATATAAAGCTGGGGGAAGAAGAAGGAAGGGGAGGCCATTCAGAGTGATGATGTTTGTTTTTTCAAGCAACCATTATGCGTGATGGAGCTCTTCTTTCCTGGGGATGGCTGAACACCTGCCTGCCCATGGGAAGTGGTGAACGGATTCCTTATTTTGCTTTACTTGCCTGCATGGCTTTTGCTTTACCTGTTAAACTGCCTTTATCTCAACCCACAAGTTTTCTCCCTTTTACCCTTCTGTTTCTCTCCCCATCCTGCTGCAGGGGCATGAGCAAGTGGCTGCGTGGAGCTTAGCTGCTGGCTGGGGTTAAACTATGGCAGAGCCCAATTTCACATAGAGGTTCTTTAATCTGTACACAAAGATCACAGTATAGAATAACCGAGGCCAATGAATTCTATGTACTTCAGTGCTTCGTCATATTTTACTGTTATAAAACAAAAATACATGAGAAGTATTAACAGAAAAATGCAGTGCAAGTGGACACAAAAAGAAGCTAGAGGGAATGGGAAGGAAGGAAAGAGAGAAATAAAAGCTGCTTACAGGCACTTGCACTTTTTTAATCCGGCTCTGGAAAGGGGGGAAGAGAAAGGAGGTTTAGGCCAGAGAGATATAAATCCAAGTAAGAACAGGAAGGAAGGTTTAACGATGAGAGATGAGAGGAAGCAGGCAAACCTCAAGAGCTATTGCTAACAAAGGTATAGAGGAGAGGTGTACACTGAAGCTGATTTAGGAGAGGTCAGCCCTAACAGCTGAGGACTAAGCTGACTGTTTCCTAAACTAAGTCACTGGTGCAGCTAGGAAAGATCTTGCCATTAAATCTTATCTATACCTATCTTTAAATGCTTTTCTTTGCAACTGTGTTTGTAAACCCATACAACAGCAGTGCAGGGAAAATAATACAGGTGTCAGTGCATCAGACTGTAATCCCAAGGAAGATTAAGGGCTCTCTGGCACCGTGACAGATTAAATTGGTTAAGTCACATTGTCAATGTCCCTTAAAGCAGCTACACATGACCACAGGTGTGCTCATGCCTACAGGAATGACACCTTGCTCCTGACCTAAGATTCCCCAGCTTCATCCCTCTGAGCTTCCTGTTCCCTGTTGTGGATCTGAGACATGGAGACTGAAAATCCTGGGACCTGAGGCTTCCCCTGACATTCCAGAGTGGCAAGTCTCACCTTTGCAGGGAAACCCAGTGTTGGTTGCTCTACATGCTGAAGACGGTGAAGTCACAGATGGAGGTCTTGATCTCTCTTCTCCAGTCCTGAAAATCCCTGAAAGATGGAAGGAACATGAGTGTGACCACAGCCAGATGTAACCACCATCACATATGTAATACGCTCTATTTTTGGAGTCTCATCTCACAGCAGCACTTCTGGTGTCAAGGAACGAATAGGGGGACAGAAGAACCACTTGGGCCTCCATTCTGCAGGGTATCCAGCCTGGTATAGCTTGCATAAGAAGATCAAAACCTATTTTCTTGGGCCTGCTCATGCTCTGTGCATCTGACAAGCAGCAAGAAGGAAGCAACACAACTGTCTGGCAAGCTCAGTATGCTGCATGCTAATTGGTTCAAGAAAGGCAAGCCTTTTCTGTTAATACTTCATCCTGGAAAGTCATAGGTTGTGCATGATGCATAATGGCTTAGAGTAGCTGTATTTGTGAGAAGTGCTTGGTATAGAGGGACACAGATGGGATAACTTGCCAGCTCTGCTGTGCTCCTGCCAAAATACAGTATAAACATGACTGGCCTGAGACTGAAAGCGGGCAGTATGGAAATGAAGTCAGGGGCCCAAAGAGAAGGCTATGGCAGAGCTTAGCCTTGCTGTAGCCTGAGGATGACAGGAGTGCATAGGGGTAGCAAATGGAGAAAACAGACACATGGCATTATGTAAAAATACATTCTCTTAAATTTAGACTCTCTTTCCTCACCGTTGCATTCCCCTGAGGTCCCATTTACCTCAAATGCCAGATCCCTTGAGTCTAGGGAGACTAGAGAGAATCCCTGTGTTGAGACCTGTGGGACACATGCAAGAACAGCGAGCCAGCCACGGCTCCTTCCCGCACAGCAGCAAATCCTGTGGGTTGTGGAGGCCTCTGATGCTTCATGTGCAAACATGGGCTGGTGCCATTTGAAACCCAAAAATTTCCATGGAGCCACCAAGAGTAAGACCGATGCAAACAGCAGCTGTGCACTTGTTTGTACTGGACCAAGAGCAAACCATTTTGGTATAACCCTCCCTAGCCATTTATTCAAAGCACTACAATTCTACCATTTTATGCTGCTTGTTCTATATTTGTTCTATATTTGCAAATTTGTGCGTCCACATCATTAGGAAAGAAAGATTTTTGTTGCTGATGAACAATGAGGTTGGCGGTTTTTCACTTCTCCTGTAGTCAAGCATTTCCATAAAGCAATACCTACTGTCATCTACTTTAAAAGTCCTACACAGACATAAGAGCTTATATTAAAAATCTCCCATACACACAGACCGTGACCTCTTCTTTGCACTTCTTTCGCTCTGACACAGCAAGGCTCTAGCACTGAAGTAGCAAATACCATAAACGCATGCACTTTTCATAGTGCATTTGAAGAATTTGGAAAGAAATGCCATTCCCTTACACAAAGTTTGTTTTGCACATCACTTCCCCCAAGGCATGTGCCAGCCCTGACGGACCTTCCACAGCAGCTTCATATCCACTGTTCTATGTAACATTAATGAAAACTTGTGAGGCTCGTTAGGCAAATGCAGCATAGCCCAGAAGGCTGTGGCACTCTGCCAGTGCTGCCCTACCCCCCAAATTGTGACAAGCAACTTAAAGGGTTATGCTAAATATATATCCAAAATAAAGCATCTCACTTCAAAGAAACTGCTTTCCGCTCTTCCCCACTAGCCCCATCTATTTCCTAGGAAAAAGAAAGAGGTGGCTGAAAAGCAGGCTGTGCGGTATTTGGACGCAGTTGCAAAGTAGCTTACTTAGGAGACACGCACTGTACTCTTTCACCCAGCATCTCTTTCAGTGCTGCCTTTAAATTTTTAATAAAAACCGTGTTGAAGGTACATGCTTCCCCTTTCTGAATGTAAAATGTCTCTATCATTTTGTAGTGGATGGAGATAGAATATGGATGCACATCTGCTACTTCTCCAAAAAATAGACTGGCATGAAGATGTTAAATATTATTCCTGTCTGGCGAGACCAGACAAGGCATGAAAGCTCTCTTTTCCCTGTAGTGTTTGTCACCCTGAAATAGCCCTCTGAGACCTCTTCTCCTAAACACACAGGGACTGAACATGGTCCTGTACTTTGTGGCATCTTTTAAGCAGTAGCAAAATGGGGATAAAACATTGTCAAATCTGAATAATGGCATTTTACATACTCTTTACCCAGGTGTAATTGATTACAGAAAGGGCAGGTTGATTAATATGATTCTCAGTAATTTTAATCAGGTGAAATTACAGAGGCATGAACATGAATCAGCACCATATGCTGATAAGTTTTGGTTATTTCATTAGGATCCAGATGTTTCTGCCTCTGCATAATATCTATTATAAGACCATTTTAGCATTCTTTTTTGAGGTAAATACAAATTTCTGTTTTCAGGAGGCTATAGGAGAGCTCTGGTTATAAGGTTAATTTATTCATCCAGCTGTGTAACATTCCTAACTTATAAAAATTTGGAACAACCAATCCAAGTTTCAGTGATCTCATTTTGGAAGCAACCAAAATGCAAGAGCAGCCTCTCATTGAGCCTGTAGATTTGCTGTGATCCCTGCAAAAGATGGGACTGAAATACAGGCGGGACTGCAAACAAAACCGCTGAGAAAGCCACCTACCTGCACAAACACCATTTTTGCTTAATTAAGTTGAAAGCAAATGCACAAGCAGAATATTTTCCAGCCTGCAGGAGGAGCTACTTATACAAACCACTTTTTAAAACTGATGTGATGAATGCACACATACATCTGAATACTACTGAAGTATCTCTACTTGTGCATCGCATAATCTCATTGTAGACCAAACTCTGGAGTATTCAGAGATTTCCATGCAAACAGGGAAGTTGGCTAAAAATTTGGTTTGCCCAGTTTGCAGATTAGCTCTCTTTTTTTCCATAGTAACTCAGTTTAGTTATCTTTCTGATTCAAGTTCATACTTACAGAGTCTTGCAAAAATTTGGTTAAGTGTGGTGCTAAATTTCTCCAAGCTTTTTTTCAGTTGCTGTTTGCATCAAATAGTGGTGGCAGCAACACCCTCCCCATGTCGGCCTTCATACTGTTTGCCAACAAACCTTTTCCCTTCATTCCCTTCTGTATACAGCATTGTCTTGCTCCTTTTTTTGTACTCTTTTCTGAGAATTTAACTAATTCACCCACTTAAAAAAGACCTCAATAATACATACTACCATTCTGTATCCTTATAGCTCTTCTTATTCTGTCTTTTTGGACTGCAAGGTTAAGTGGGACACTGATTCTATTTGTTCAGGAACCATTATTCTATGACTTGGTGCTACAAATACCACAAAAAACAGTACATTTTTGCTGGAGTTAAGACCAAAGTTGGGTGCTGTCTCCCTTGGATCCTGACTAATAAAACACTCAAACATGCACAAAGCTGTCTAGAGTAGAGTAGCGCTCAGAACAATTTAAGTACCTTAGACCTGACTATCCATGGCTAATTACCAGGATGGGATTTAAAACGTGCAGATGTAAATTGAGTGTACAAAAACCCATTTGGAGTTCACTGTTCACTGGTTTGGATAAACGCAACATTAAAAATCAAATAAATCCCTAAGCACCATAAATCAAAAGTGCTATGCCTAATGTGACAGATAAAAGGACTGTAGTACTCTTTCCAGTATTTTTGTAAGATATATCTAGAGGAATCAAATTTCACAATGTTTAGAAACATATTTTTAAGACTTCACACTTTTTTCTTTGAAAACGTTTTCTTCTTTCTTATACCCAAGCTTATGTTGTTATGGAGCAGGGTGGGAATTAATCCTTTCATGCAATACAGTTTTACTTGGGCTACTTTAAACACAGCAACTGATGTCTACCAGCAATACCATAAACTCAAAGTATATAACCAGTATCTGGTGATGAGAACTGAGCACTGACTTTAACTCAGTGTTACTGGCTTTGAAAAACAAAGATAATTTCTGAAATACAGTGGGAAGAGAATGGAGTTATACCTTTAGTGTGACTATTGACAAGGAAGTACTTTGTAGCAGAAAACTCCACCACTCTTCCCAAAAATTTATATGAATCCCTGGCTGGGGACAACAGCTGACTTTAAAAACAGAAGCATAGATCATGGTTTGAATGAGCTATGGGGGACAGTAACCTTGTGACAGGGAATAAGGCACGCTTTTCTTAATTCTCTACTACAGGCTTCAATTAAGTCTGACATTAAACTTTATTCAAAAGCTGAATCAGACTGATAAAGATATTTGTATTAGATCTTTTCATCATGATTTCAAAAGGCACTTGACGTATCTGTCACATATATGACTGCACAGCAGATTTACCAGTAAAATAAGCATTTTAGGCCCAGTCAATCATCCTCAAGACAGAATGGTACATTTTCAGGAACTGTTGACGAAACTACTGAAAACCAAGTAAATACGGTTTAACATAGAAGTTATCTAGCAGAAAACCAAGGAAATTCCATAATTATGGCTGTTTGTTCAAAATGATTTTGTCTCCTAAGGCATATGTACTTTTCCAATCACACACTGTGTTCCCCACTAGCAATCTTAATTCTGGCTTTTCTGAGTATGAGTTGTCAACACCAGTAACCATCTCTTAATAAGTTTGTGATGTAAATATATAAAACACAGGAATAGCTTGCACAACACAAAATAATGCTGGTTAAATAAATAATCTAAACCATAGTGTGCTTTCAGATTCTGAATGACAACATGTTGGCTGTTTGTGTTTAAAATCCCATGGGTGGGGAGCTTGAAAGGGCTCATAAAGATGGCTTGTGCCTTTTCACCACCATCCTTAGTCAAATAACTCCAGCTGCAGTATTGCTGAGGTTATGTCATGTACATGTCTCTGTGTAAATAACTGAATAAACACAGGAAAGGTCTTTCTTGATCCTCCTTTCTTTCCATTTAAAAAAATCATTTGGTGCCATTAATCATTTAATCCGATTACACTAAATGAGTTCTTAAATCTTTTCTACGCTTTGCTGCCAGAAAAGGTACCTATATATGTGGTTGGATACATAAATAGCAGTCTGACAACTCTGAAATATCAACACGTCTTCAGCTTCAAATGATAGCTGGAATATTTGGGTTATTTTCTACTGAATTCTAGCATCTAAAAATGAAAACTTTCATATAATTGATCAAAATCACTTAATATGAAATCAAACAAAACCAAACATGTTAATACCTTTTTTACTTATGCATACATCAAATCCTTGATTGTAGAAATACTTAAATTGATTAACAGGAGTAGGCCCTTCACATCATCTAGTATCTTCCTCAGATGAATCATGTTATTCACCTTACTAACTTTCAGCTTTTTCAGGATCAGCCCCAACATGTCACATTTCATCTTCCCTCACTGTAGTTCTGTTGAAAACCATGGAGACATGTTTCATTTTCCCATCATTTTCACAAGTATTTACCCTATCTCCATATCCGGGGTTCAAAAATATCTCAAGAGATTTTCAATCTGAAAAAAATATTGCTTTAGGCTTGACTTCCTCACCTTTTTTTCATTGCCATCACACAGGAAAATAAACATGTTCTATGCTGAAATTAATCAAATTCAGCAAACTTTTGACAGTAGTGCTCTAGCTTCTTCTTTCACTGCTTCATCAATCACAAATAAATCATGATGGCTGGCGAGGCACTGGAGGATTGACATGGCAGTGTGTCAATATCTGTAACTGAAGTATTGTTGTTGCCTGGTAAATTATTAGCAGAGGGGGTTGTTGACTGAGCAGCAATTCCCCAGAAGTTTGGAACTACTAGGACACATTACTTTCAAAGTCCATTGGTGTCGAAAGACTGTAACAACAGTTTAACCTTAGCAAGGGTATACATTTGGACTGGACTATCCATATCCAGGTTCAGGTCCAGACCATATTAATCTACAGGCATGGAGCTTTCGGCTGTCTCTCAGCATGCAGCTGGGGAACCATCACCAAATAGACATGTTACTAATACAGTTCCCCAGGGAACCTATAGCCCTAGGACAGGTCACATTTTTTAATCAATGACCTGGAAAAAACCAAAGTCATTACAGATAACATTTCCAATAGTCACAAAGACTGATGGAAGGCCAAATAAGAGAACAGGTCCTTAACCCCATGTAATTTTAATGCCTGGAAGCTAGGCACAGACAGCACATTTAATAAAGCTAAATGTGAAGTCACACAGTGTCCAAGTGATGATTGATGATTGATCTTCTCTGTGACCATTAGCACCCCAATGTGATTACTTGCTATCATTTTTGGGTTGCAAACAACAGCCAGTGTTGAGCCATATGCATTCATATAGCTATTGAAGGTGTGAGTGACAGAAGACAGGTTTTCTAAGTTCTATAGATTCAGTGAGTGAAAAGGCTTTATGGAGAACTGGAATACAAGGCTACTCAGCTAGAATGAGCTCCAGCAGTGATTTATCTGGGGACAGTCATTAACAGGTCACGCTAAGGTCATGCTGGGAGACATCAGTGCCCGGCCAATCAACTAGAATGTGAAATGATCAGTTACTGACTGCGTATAGTTTCCCTATAGTTTTGATTTCCTTAACCTGTTGATGTTGGGACTGTACAAAATAAGAGTCCCTTGCCGCATGGTCAGGCCACATGGCTTGCCAGACACAAAGCAGGAGAGAACAATTTGGCCTTAGAACAAGCAGAGATTGTATGGCTGTCCTATTTCCAATACCTGCAATTAAATCATCTGTCAGGGATTTCACAAATGAATACCTGAATTTGCTCTCACCTTTGCATGGCTGAAGCTAAGGGCATTTCCATGGTATCTGCTTAATAAGTGCTGGATACTCTCAGACATTCAATTTCTCAGACTGTGATGATACATGCTTTGCAGTACTCAACACTATAAAGCACGGTTGCAGCATTTCCATCTAGGTTTATGAGTTGATTCAAGACTTAGCAATGGAAGCAAATGCTTTTTCACATTTTACAAGGGATCTGTATAAGAAGAAAAATCTTCTGGTAACATTCACCAACTAATTGAGCCTTTGCTTGCAGCATAGTATTAGAGAATATTCCTGCTCTTCCTGGGAAGCATGTAATAGTATACATCTAAACCCAAAGAACATAGGTGTGCAGTACTAGAGAAAGACAGTTAGGGTACCAATAATTGAGTGAGAGTTCCAAGAGCCAATGAGAAGCATTAAATATTGGAAAACTTGGCCTACTTTGATATATTGTAATGTGTCAGTCCATTTTAACTGGACACAGAGAAGGCTTATGGGCAACTTGATTGTAAGTGCTCATGTGCACCACAGCAAGAGGATAATAGAGAGTTTGTCAGTCCATCAGAAAAATATATGACAAGTTCAAATACCTGGAAGTTGAAGTGAGGCAGTTCAAATGTAATAAAATGTTACTATTGTTTTAAATGAGGGATTAAGATTAAGGAATGATTGCAAAGATTGTGTTGTGATATGACCTATCACTAACAACTTTCAAGTAAAGCTTCAATGTTATTGTGGAAGTTAAACAAGAATTTGTTTATTTAGTCAGACAGTCTGTGCTGTAGAACTCAAGCTAAAAAACCACAGATCGGGCCATTCTAGCTTGATAAAATAAGCCTCTGTAGAATAAACACTTCTTTAGTTCTGGAAAACAGGAAAAAGTATAATTTCTTTTCTGTGGGGAAAATACAAATTCAAAATCTTATAACACATTACCTAAAGGTAACTATATTTCTGCTGCTGATTCTTAATAATTGTTGGAAAATATGGTCTGCAGATGCTTTAAATTTAGATGGGGATTTTGTTTGTTTGTTTGTTTATTTTTTCCTGAATGAAAATGTTTCTGTTTCTGCAGAGTAGCTCATGCTTAGCTAAGAAAACTGTCATTTCTCCTTTTCAGAAAACACAAGTCCATTGTGGACAACCCTACTCTGTATCCATTCCATCAGGCTTTGTTTCTCTGTTCCACTACCTTGATTTTAATGAAACCCGTCCTTGTGCTTCTGCTCACTTTGAATTAGCTATTCTTCACCCAGTCAGATTGATTGACTCTTTTATCTCATGACTGGCCAAGTATGGAACAAACTTCTTTCACAACCATCTATACCACTTACAAACTGTTTTCTGTTTTCTTTCCATTAATTCTTGAAACACTGAAGCACAAGAGACCAAATGGTTCAAATTTTACCATTATTTTACTTAAGAAAACTCTGCTGAATTCCATGGTTGCTCCCTCATAGTCAAGACTTCACTGTTTCATTTTACTGCTTCAACTTCCTATACAGTGTATGATCCTCTTTGGGTTAAGTTGATAAAACATATTGGGGGGTTGTTCTACTTTGGTGGGTTTTTTTTGCTGCCTGTTATACTTGGGGGGAAAATACTCTGTAATCTCTAAATCACAAAAAGTGTACTATTCAATTTTGCTTAATTTAAGCAAGTTCACAATATTTTTTGTGGATTATTTAGAAATCTGTTGAAATATTATGGCCATATGCTGTATTGAAATATTTTGCAACAAATCGCAGGGCTTTGAGTTTTAGTAATTATACAACTGGAGCATTGTTATGGTATTAAATACTACCTCAACATTTTGTATTTCATATCGTGAATGGATAAACTATCATCCATAAAGGTTAACCAATATTTCAGGATGAGGGTCAGGAAGTGTAAATTCCCCTCTCACAATTAGAGTTAGTAGAATTGATTTTCTAGTTCTTATTCTTCGGTTACTTCAGTTACTGAAATCAGAACTGTAGCATTTTTCACATCTCTTCGTCAAGATGTGTTTTATATCCAATAACTCTCTGGAGGCACAAGACTGGAGGGAACCTCAAGATGTCATTCAGTCTATTATTGCTTTGCTCCAGAAAGAACAATTATGCCAGTGTCATTTCTGACAGATATTTCACTAGTTGGTTCTTAAGAACTTTAAAAGATGGAGATTCCACCAATTTGCTAGGCAATTTATTCCAGTGCTTCATTCTTCTACCAATTAAACTGCAGTTTATATCTGTTATTTCTAGGCATAGAACATGAAGAATGTATTATTCTCTCTCTTTGCAACCACCTTTTATGTATTAGATGATTGTTTTGTTCCTGCAGTCCTCTCCTTTCCAGGTTAAATAACCCAATTTGTTCAATCATTTTTCATAGGTCACATTTTTTGATTCCTGAACATTCTCATTTTTCTCTACTGAATTCTCTCCAACTGGTCCACATATAATTGGAAAATTGCTCTGAGTGAAGCCTTTAAATGCTGAATCAATAGGAAGAATTCCTTCATGTCTTGCAAGCTACACTTGGGGTTATAAATTCCGTTTGATCCCAAAGAGCTTTGGACCTTTTTCATCAATATGACATTGTTGAATCATGTTGTGCTAGTCCACTGTATGGCCAGTTATAACCCCTACATCCTTTCCTGCAGAACTGCTCTTTAAATTATTTTTATCCGCCCTGTCTACAAAATAGACAACTTCTGCCTAATGTATGTGTCCCCGTTGAATAGTATCTGATTATTTTCAGATCATACCTCCAATTTGTCAAGATCACTTTAAATTGTTATACCATTCTCAGTATATTCATCCCTAGCTTGGCTCCATCTGCAAATATAATAGCCATACTCTGTACTCCACCATCCCAGTTATTAATGAAACTATTGAACAGCATATGGATTCGAAACATACGCTGCTGTATGAATCCTTCTATTTTGACAGTGACCCATTGATAAGGGGTATTGTTCTTTAGTATTGTTTTCAAACCAATTCCGGATCTAGATTCACACAAGTCATGACATTTCTTTATCTAGCATATAACATTGGAGAATGCCAAAAGTCTTTCTAAAATCAAGGTACAGTATGTATGCATGCCCGCATTCCACAAAGACTGTTTTCCTATCATTGACAGGAATTCAACTAGTAGCTTACTGAAAATACAACATAATTGGTGCAAAACAAAATGCGAAGTCTGACTGGGCAAAATCCTTGCAATAGATTGTGCTTCCCAAATGATGATTCTCATCCCACAGAGGAGTTGCCTACCCTCACAGTTTGTTTTTGTTTTCTCTAGGCTGCACAGTGTCTTGAGAATCTGAAACACTTCACATACCTCTATGAGTAGCAGAAATGCTTGAACTGCAAAGGCTTTAACTTCTGTTAAATGAAAAACGTATTGCAAATTGGGTAAGGAAAGAAAAGAAATATAGATAGCAAACAATATATAGCAGAAGGTTTAAAATGTAAAAAACTGATAAGAGAAGCTAAAGATGACACAAGACTCACGGCTGAGTCCAATAAAAAATTGTCTTTGAAGTATATTTTGAACAAGTGCAATTCTAGCAATGGTATAGGCTCATTGCTTGGCAAAGATGGTAGATTTATTCATAATACTCCAGAAGGAAAAATGTTTATGAAACATTTCGATGTTGTATTAGAAATTAAGAGAGATCACAGAAGCATGGTTCTTGCATGATGAAATACTTTCTAGGCCATTTGTGACAAAGGACATTACACAGCTACTGTATTTAATAATTTTTAAATGAACAGGCTGGGAAAACTTGCATCTAATTCCTAAAAGTACCATCCAAGGAACTCTCTGGCTCACTTATCTTAACACTTATTAAATCCTGGGCTGCCTAGGAAATTCCAGAATATTGAAAGAATGATAATGTTGTGCCAAGTGTCCAAGGAGGCAAGTAGTGTGAGCAGGATAAACGCAGGAGGGGAAGATCTACTAGAGAGGCAACATATGGTTTTAATAGATAAAATTTCATAGTGTAACAGATTTGCAATAGATTTATCAAAATTACTTTAAAAATATAGAAAAATTTGAATTTTTGCCCAGTTAAAACAGATGGCAGGAACTGCAGTGTTTCCAGACACCAGCTTCAAGTTTTGAAGGAGGCTCAAAATGAGGTAAAACAAAAAAGTAATTGAGCTGTCTGACATATTCTGTAGTAAACAATTATTCATACCAAACAACTTGTCACAGCTCCATCAGTTATATGAGGTGCAGACCAGGATTAGTCAGGATGTAATTGGCAGCAGTTACAATACTTTAGGAAATTAGGGAAAATGTATATCCTCCTGCTGATCTATGTTTGGTAACGTATTGCATTCTTGTGCTTATGCTTTTGTGAACACTATCATTCAGCAGCCGCCTTCAAGATAATGTGCTCCACATAAGCATTCATTTTGTATCATCAGACTTGTGCTCCTACCAGTACTGAGATATGCAAGTTTAAAATTTCTCTATAATTGTCAGAAAAGCTTGATCATATCAATGTCCAACTAGTTTGCATGACAAAAGACGATGGGAGGCCAGGAAGAAGGCCAATGTTCTCTGAAAGTCCAACTGAAAATGCTTCAAACAAGAATACAGACATCAAAACTGACCATTTCTGAAACTTTGGTGATCAACGTTGATAATCAAAGACTCTCAGCTTGCTAACCTTTGAGTTCAGCTGGAAGTAGGACAGGAATACACCCTAGTAGTTAAAGCAAAGCTCAAACTGAATTACTTTCAGAAGCAAAACCAAACAACTCAGGAACTGAAAGCCAACTATTGAGCATTCAGCCTGAAGGGCTTAGATGAGAGGTTTTGTGGGTTTAGTGTGTAGATATCTTTACTTGCCCTCCAAATTTTTTTTTAATCCATATGTTACGTCTCTTGAAGCTAGATGTTGCATCCATCAAAACCAACGTCACAAGCACCTAGCTTCTTACATTTTTATGAAAATGCATCCTTGGAGGACTGGGATAGAATACTGAGACTGCAATTCACCTCACACCAGAGGTATTTCTAGGGCATGACTCCTCTACTCCTAAAGTAGGCATCTAAACTAGGTCAGATGAATCAAGACTTAAATGCCCTATTTCTCTCCCTTTTCTGTAAACAGAAATAGATGGCCCACTGGATGTCTGTGTCTTCATCATGGATATCTAAAGGTAGGAGAGAGAAGTCCAAAACTTCTGCTATCACAAAGCAGAAAGCCTATGTGATTTGATTTTATCACCATTTCCCCTCCTCTAACAACCTCCCACATACAAGCAGTGCATTAGTTTTCTAGGTCTGTTCGCGAGGACTTTTCTCAAAGTATCAGACTATTATTTTAAAGGTCTGAAGTTTGGGTCAGTATACTAGTATCCATAGAGCTTTCCCACATGCCAAAGCTTTAAGCACTTGTTTACTAACCACAGCAAGAATTTCTAGACACCTGCATAAATAGGTTTATTAGTTGCAAAGATTGCAGTTTTTAAGTCAAGGTGGATCAACATTTATGCATTTTGCAGCTTTCTGTGCAAGATAAACTCTAATTCCTCTGCACTGACATCTAAACCAGTTTTTGGCTCCATTCCATATCCTATTTTAAGTCTCATTGTCCTCACAGTCATAATGAAGGACATAATACTTTGTTTCACTTGTAAATGTCAAGAGGTGTAGCATTATCACCTATGTTACCAGTAGCACTAATAACATTGTAGACCAGACTGCTCTATCTTCATCAAAGGCTATGCATCAGTTGAGACACAGTGCTGATGATAACCTGAGTCAGCTATCAGCGAAAAGAGCTCTTTATTATGTAGGTCACTACCAGGGTTCATTTCAGCAAACACCTGCAAATCACACTTCACCAGGAAAAAATTTTTCTTCTTGTCAAAAAACTTAAAAGCAGAGTGCAGAGAAGACACGTGAATGTATTCAGATCCTCATGCCCTAAGTATGCATGCAAGAAGGTCTTGATAGCTTGATGAATATTTGTATAACCCCTTTCCTCCCACAATTTTGATTTATTTTTGCATTGATTTTTTCAGACTGTTTTCAAGCCATGCTTGCACTCTACCTATCAGGAGGTCACAAGAAAGACTGCAGATGAAAACCTGCCAGACACATCATTAAAGCTGCATAAACATGTTGATATCTATGCCAGCAACAAAGAACGCTACATAAAAAGACCTAGGGCTGAACTCCAAGCATAGATGTACTGGAAAGAAATTCCTGCCTATAAGCAGAACAAAAAACTCTTTTATTCATCCTCAGTTAACGTCTGTCCTAGACAACCATACACAGGAAAACTGCATGTGGAGGGAAAAGTGTGCTGAGTGACCATCTAGATTCACCAGCCCTTCAATGTTTTCCTAATTTTTGGCACATTATTAAATTAATTGCAATTTTTCGATGAACTAAAAAAAAAAAGAAAAGACTAATTTTTAGACTAATCTGCAATTACTCAGATTTTTATTTCTTTCACCGGTAGTTAGTGGGGTGGGAAGTTTATGAAAAAGAGCTCCAAATTTTTGCTGAAAACTGAAATCTAATTAGCTCACTCTACGACTCATAACTAGTATGTTTAAATAATGCATCCTGCTTCTGTTTGTCTACCATGGCTGCTGCCTTGCAATTTTTTCTATCTATTCTTCATATTCAAGGGAGGGTGCATTTAGGGAATTTACATGTTCATATGTACTGAAATTACATACTTTAGTATAAATTAAAGTCTATTAAAATTATTTTGGTATATTAAGTGAACCTTTCCTACTGGAATCCCCTTGCTCTGTGTTTTCATAAGCAGATAAATAAAAGAAATATCTTGAGCTACCATGCACCATCTGCGTAAATGTCAGCTATATCCCTACCTAGAGGGTTTGGGGTTTATTTCTCAAGAGGGCGGGTGTTGGTTTTGCTTTTCTTGCCTACAGTTTGCACAGCTGAATAATTTAAAAAGGACTCAGCACTGAAAGATAAAATGAAGATGGAGTATATTGTTTCTGGCTACAATCCCCAGTGCTGTAGGTGGCATTTTCTGCTAATACAGCTTGCAGTAGTATTCCTAACAAAACCAGAGATTTGAATCATCATAATTAAGGCTGTGTCAAATGGGATTTTTCTTTGCAAAAAATGCATACATAAATAATACTAAGCACATGTGCCACTAGTATGTATTTAATCTATATATCAGTTATATCCCTAAAAGAATGATTTGGTCTTTCAGTGACCTCACTAAAATTCCTGGGTCCTAAATTTCAGATCAAACTAGCAACTAGAGAAATGGCCTATACGAAATGTTCTGTGCAAACATTTATTGCCTTAGAAATACACCGTTTTTTCCCCATAATTAGTAAGCTGGCAAAATGTATCAAACCTTATATTCTCTTCCCGACAGTAGAATTAGAGTTATATGTACCAAGGCTGACATTGATGAGATTCCATTTCAGTAGGTGCTGTGTAAGCATGTAATATGGGGCTTTGTCGAAATCAAAGCATTTACAACATAAATAAGAGAAACACAAGTTTGGAAAGGTCAAAGTGAAGAAGCAATTTGCCCAAGACCATACATCAATTAAGTGTTAAAGCTCCAAATTGACTGAAGATCCCTGGCCTAGCTAAATGATGTGCCTTCTGTTTGTGTGATGATGTAGGGGAAGGTGTCTCTTCTGAAGAAACGCCATGATTCTGCACCAGGTGCTAGTCCCTGAATTTGGCTAATGAGGTTTTTCTCTTGCCTGCACTCCCAATTTTGTGTGTGACTCAACTCTGATTTTTTCTGTGCAAAAATTCAATCTCTGGCAAAAAGAGCTGCATGTGTGCAGCTGCACACTGCTATTCTTCAGCCTGTGTCTTCCTGAACTACATGTAGTGCTTTATTAACAGTGACAGTATTTTGTAATTGAATATTCAGATAAATTCTGCATCAGGTCAAAATGGTTTATCTACGATCATTCTCTAATTGATTTGCCTGTACAGCCAAAGTATTTGCATATCTCCTCAAACACGGAGATGAGAACACACTGAGCAGCATGGTGAAGCATCCCTGAAGGGCCAGTAGTTAGAGGGGTCAAGGTGACGGTCAATACAATACCTGCTAGAGCAGCAATGAAGTCATCATTTTGAATTTATTCTCAGTTGAGGGACAACCTCATTTGCTCCTGTATATTGAGGGAGGAGAGAAAAAGGCAAGAAAGAAGTCATGGGTGGAAATGATAAAAAGGGCAGGGAAAGAAGACATGGAAAGAGGGAAGATGCAGAAGGAACTGTGAAAGAACAGTGAGAAATCCCTCTGAAAGCAATATATTCTGAAGCAACATGAAGTGCTAGCAGCTCAGTTGCTCTTCACTATCCCAGAGCTCTTTTCCTACTGTCATCTTCCAAACTTGTGGCTCATGCAAGGTCTGGAAGAAACCTCAGGAAGCGATCCAAAGTGCCCCCACCAGAGCAAAGATTAGCTACATCTGTGTCAGTGTCATTTCTGGCAGATGTTCATCCAATCTGCCCTTAAAGAAGTGTATCATCCCCAGGCATCCTGCTCCAAACCCTTGCAAACAGCTTCTAGTCTCTAACTCAGTGGTTTTAAACCTTTTTCTTTCAAAACTGCTATACCTTTAGACATTTCTGATTGAAGGTGCAGGATCCAGTCAAATGAAACCATGCACCACGGCTTGCTTTTCTTAATTACTTGTCACAAACCATTTTAAGGCAAGCCACATATCAACTTTTGACATATGCAAAGACTAAAAACAATTAATTTAACCTATTTCCTCTTAAGTAACATTTCTAGACCATCAAAGATCTGAATCCTTTTGAATCTCCTCCACTCTCAATCCAAACATTTTACAGGACTGAGGCAGTACACCAGTGGGACACAGCAGTCCATTTGAGGCATTGGTGGCCCCACAAAAAGGAGTATAACTTTGCACACCCTCACAGGCTAAGTTTCCATTATTCACTGCAGGGGATCTCTTCTCAGGTTTGTTTGGCTGATAGGGAAAGGCAGGGCATAATGTTAACTTGCACTTGGTTTGTGAACCATAAAACCTACAAATAAGGATCTGCTACTCAAATAGTTCTCCTCTTTTATTCGCGCAGCTGATTATTCCTGCCTAAATGCAGTTCCTTATATCTATCCCCAGTGAATAGCATCCTATTTATTTCAGACCATACCTTCAATTTGTCAAGATCACTTTAAATTCTAATCCTGTCCTCCAACATACTCACAGTCCCTTGCAGATTAGTGTCATTAGCAAATCTAATAAGCGTGCCCTCATTTCTTTCATTTTTGGAGATCCCCTGAGATTACAGCACTTTTATGACCTTGCTAAATTGTAGGAATAAGATACATGCTTTTCTGCAACACTTTAAAACAGCAACAAACAATCAAATGGACTTTGAGGACACTTTTCCTCAAGAATTCAACACAGGTCTCCTGGAAGATGGGTTATGTCTATGCTGCCTTTGAAGGAAATCCCAAGGCCAGTGTCAAAATATTTTGTCCAGCTTCCTTACTGAACCTCCCTCACCGCCCCAGGCATGCCCAGCTGCTCTCTTCTCATACCAGTAAGTTCCCATCAGGAAGGCATGTCCAGGGAGATCACCTGCAACTTCCCTTCAGGCAACCTGCCAGCTGCCTCTGAAGGCCCTTTGCAACTGCTTTCTCAAAATGGGGAAGGTGCAGACACTCCATACAGTAGACAACAAAATACTTACCAGAGGAAGAGAGTCCAAGAATTTTCACACTACAAAAAGGGCTGTGGTTGCCTGCTGGCTATAGAGGTGGCCAAGGATGCCAGATATGACCTGTTCTGGAGTCACCGGTTCCATAAGGGCTGGGAAAGAACCTGAGTCCCCTTTGGGAGCTCACAGCCTCTGGTCCAGGGAAGCCCAAACAGATTAAAATTTCATCTCACTGTGAATACAATGGCAAGCTACATATCCGTTTAGCCCTCAGCCCTGACAGAAAGCAGTAACTGAAACAAGCTCTGTCAGCGGTGCCTTTTCCCCGCCCATCAAAGCAATAATGAATACAGGAATTTCAGCAATGTAATGTCTTAAGAAAGTCACTCTGCATGGAAATGCCAGCTTTTTAGGCACTCAGAGGCTGTCTAACCTAATTGCTCAGTGCTACAGGAAAGCTCACTATTGCTAAATCCTGTTCCCTCTTCTTCTGGACCTGGAAATGCTCAGCTTTTCCAAAAAATCAAATCTCTAGTAATTTTTATTCAACTGATACAATTCCTAAATTTAGACGAAAGTAGTTTCAGATGGAATTTAACTCTTTGAAAGGTGTTTATTGTATTTTGGTATTTGTGTCTTTAGTTACTGTTTATTTAGAGAAAAGGAACAGACAACTTGATTTCCAAATGGCAAACTTACAGCTATTCCCAGCACCTCCAGCTACTTCATGTACTTGAGTTTAAACAGCAGTTTGAGAGAAAGGAAAATAATACAGGAAAATCAGCCCACAAAAAAAGGAAACAATGTCTTTATCTGAGAGATTTCTATAACCCTCAACACCACAATGGGAATCATGCAAATGCTACAAGATCCCTGCTACACTTAGAAGAAAAACCACCTCACAAAACAAGTGAATGACGTATAGGCTTGCTTGACACATTCAAATCACCATCCTTGAACAACAGCTGCTGTATGCTAAATATGCTGCAAATGGACTTGTTCAGAATTGCTGAGCAGGATGAGCTAATTACACATTTAGGAGTCCATCCTTTCGTTTTCCAGTTAATCACCTAAGCAATATAAAGGGTCAGAATAACTCCCTCATACATACACTAAGGGGATGAACAGGAGGCTCTTGTTAGGCTCCTGATATAGGAAATTAGCAGATGACTTTTTGATAGAAGGAGATGGATTTCCTTTGCTGGAAATAGAGAGAGGTCATATTAGCTTTAATAAATCTGTTCGTGGAAAGCCCCATCATAATTAGTGATCATCATTTATCATCATCACAATTTCACCAAGAGATCCTAATCGTTCCTTCCCTCAATTACTCACAGGAAAAAGAGTGATGTGTTAAAGTGTTGAATGCAGGGGACCCACCTTATATCTGGTAGAAGACATAAGATGCTTGTGGCAGATTTGGACAATCAATTTTACCTCAGACTTAGCATAAGGACAAAAAAGATGCTCATTTAGCCTTTTAAATGGAAGCAGTGTAAAGTGTCTTTGAAAGAAACTAAAAAGGGACTCTTGTAGGTGCAGAAACTCTGAGGGAAAAATAATTTATCTATTCTTTGTGTTTGTCTTGTTCTTCCCTTCACCCACGTCTCCCAAATTCCCAAACCCTTTTTGACACTGGATATATTTCTCATCATATATTTATTACATGAGATTAACTGCTCTCTCCTCAATCTAGTTCAGCTAAATCCAGCTGGCAAGAGGTGTAGAGTAGGTGCAAATGAGTGCTATACAGCTCCCAAGCCTGGGACACTTCTGTACCACAAGTACCTGAGGTAAATCAGAGTTGGCACACCAGACATGACACCCACTTATGCCACTTTCTCTTTCTTCTATCCCTCTGCCTGGGGCCATAACACAAAGACGCAGTTTCTCCCTGCTAGAGAAAGTCACAGATTCCCAGAACAGCTGGGCGTGCAGGGCACCTCGGGGGGTCATCTTGTCCAAAGTCCTGGACTGGATCCCAACATTTCTTGCTGCTTTAAGTCAATGAAACAGGAGAGAGGGGAGGAAAAAAAAGCAAACCCAAACAAAACAAAACAAAAAATCCACAACCAAACCAAACCAAACAACCAAACATTCTTGGGGCAAGAGATCTGTTTCTTGCAGGTTACTTAAAATTATGAAAAAAGAGATACATTTATTCATCCCTCCTATATGGTATAATTTGTCCTTGCTCTGTGTCCTCTGTACAGGGCAGACAGCTACGCATCAGACAGCTGGGAGGAGGAAGGGGGTCAGTTCCACAGATTATTCTCATCATCTTGCTGCTACCTGTGAAATCCTTGCTTTTACCTTGAGTCACTGGGGCACACTGAACGCAGGAGGACTGAGCAAGATGAGTGCAAAGGTCATAAATATGCTTATATATGTTTTTATTGCCAATAAAAGCTGAACCATTGGTAAGCAAGTTAATGAGTACATTATAAAATTTGGGGTGCCTAACTTTCTGCTAGACTAACTAGTGAGCTCCAAAAGGAGATTTTCATGTATTGTGCGTGTCTGAAAATCAACGAGCAAAACTCTTTGTGCAGGAGTTAGCAGGATTCATTGAAAAGGCTTTAAACTAGATATGTAGGGGGAAAGGGGTAAAACCAGGCTTGCTAGAGATAAACCTGGAGGCAGCATGCCAATGTGTGATGGATGGTGTCCTTCGGTCTGTTTTGTCAGTAGAGGTAGGGGATGGACAACCATGTGGTAGCAAAAATGCAAGGGTTATTGATGTGTTAGAAACCATGGAAGTGCCTGAGAATGGTCACGTAGGAATTAGCGCTTCTCCTCCCCAAAAAGGTGGTGGAATCAATAACCCAACTGAAGTACATCTACATCAATGCACACAACATGGGCAACAAACAGGAGGAGTTGGAAGCTGTTGTGTAGTTGGAAAACTATGACACAGTTGCCATCACAGAAACATGGTGGCATGGCTCCCACAACTGAAGTGCTTCAATGGATGGCTATAAACTCTTCAAAAGGGATAAGCAAGGAAGGAGAGGCGGTGTGGTGGCCCTGTATGTCAGGGAGTGTTTTGACTGTCTAGAGCTTGATGATGGTGACGATAGGGTTGAGTATTTGGTGAGAACCAGGGGGAAGGCCAACAAGGTAGATATCACGGTGGGATTCTGTTTTAGACCACCCAATCACGATGAAGACGCAGACAAAATATTCTATAAGTGGCTGGGAGAAGTCTCACAATCTCTAGAACTTTTTTGCACAGGGGCCTTAAACTTAGCAGATGTCTGCTGGAAATACTACAGTGCAGACGAGACAGCTTGGGAGGTTCCAGTAGTGTGCGGAAGATAACTTCCTGACATAGCTGGTGAGTGAGGCAACAAGGGAAGGTGTCCTGCTGGACCTGTTGTTCACAAACAGAGAAGGACTGGTGGGTGATGTGACAGCTGGAGGCCGTCTTGGCACAATGATCATGAAATGATAGAGTTTTCAATTCTTGGAATAGCATGGAGGAAGGTTAGTAGAACTGCTACTTCCAATTTCCGAAGGGCAGATTTTGGCCTATTTAGAAGCCTGGTGGGCAGAGTCCCCTGGGACACAGTCCTGAAGGGCAAGGGGTCCAGGAAGGCTGGACATTCTTTGAGAAAGAAACTGTTAAGGCGCAGGAACAGGCTGTTCCCATGTGCTGAAAGATGAGCTGGGGGGGAAAGAAGACTGGCCTGGCTGAACAGAGATCTTTGGCTCAAATTAAGGGGAAAAAAGAGAGTTTACTATGTTTGGAAGAAGGGGCAGGCAACTCAGGAGGACTACAAGGGTGTTATGAGGTTATGCAGGGAGAAAATTAGAAGGGCCAAAGCCCAACTAGAACTTAATCTGTCTACTCTTGTAAAAGACACTAAAAGTGTTTCTACAAATATATTAGCATCAAAATGAGGGCTAAAGAGAATCTCCATCATTTATTGGATGCAGGGGGAAACACAGTGACAAAGGACAAGGAAAAGGCTGAGGTACGTAATGTCTTCTTTGTCTCAGTCTTTAGTAACAAGACCAGTTTTTCTCCAGGTACCCAGTGACCTGAGCTGGAAGACAGGGACGAGGAGCAGAATGAAGCCCACACAAACCATGGGGAAATAGTGAGTGAACTGCTATATCACTTAGACACAAATAAGTCTATTGGCCCTGATGGAAACCACCTGAGGGTACTGAGGGAGCTGGCAGAAGTGTTCACAAGCCACTTTCAATCATTTATCAGCAGTCCTAGCTAACTGGAGAGGTCCTGGTTGACTGGCCGTCTAGCAAATGTGATGCTCAGTGCTGGGCAAAGATTATTGAGCAAATCGTCTTGAGTACCATCACTTGGCACATACAGAACAACCAGGTGATTGGAACCAGTTGGCATGGGCTCATGAAAGGCAGGTCCTGATTGACAAACCTGATTTCCTTCTAGGACAAAGTGACCCACTTGGTGGAGGAGGGAAAGGCTGTGGACATTTTTTCTTTACTTTATATTTACTTTAGTAATGCCTTTGATATGGTTTCCCACAGCATTCTCCTGGAGAAATTGGCTGCCCATGGCTTGGACGGGCATACTCTTCACTGGGTAAAAAACTGGCTGGGTGGCCAGGCCCAAAGAGTGGTGGTGAACGGAGTTAAATCCAGTTGGTGGCCGATCATGAGTGGTGTTCCACAGGGCTCGGTATTAGGGCCAGTCCTCTTTAAGATATTTATCAATGATCTCAATGATGGGATCAAGTGCACCCTCAGTAAATTTGCAGACGACACCAAGTTGGGTGGGAGCATCAACCTGCTTGAGGTTTGGAAGGCTTTACAGAGGGACCTGGACAGGCTGGATCGATAAGCTGAGGCCAATGGGATGAAATTCAACAAGGGCAAGTGCCAGGTCCTGCACTTGGGTCACAACAAGGCCATACAATGCTACAGGCTTAGGGAAGAGTGGCTGGAGAGCTGCCTGGCAGAAAAGGACTTGGGGGTGTTGGTCAACAGCTGGCTGAATATGAGCCAGCTGCATGCCCAGGTGGCCAAGACGGCCAATAATATCCTGGCTTGTGTCAGAAATAGTGCAGCCAGCGGGACTAGGGAAGTGATTGTCCCCCTGTACTTGGCACTGGTGAGGCTGCACCTTGAGTACTGTGTTTAGTTTTGGCCCCTTCACTACAGGAAAGACATTGAGGTGCTGGAGGATGTCCAAAGAAAGGCAACGAAGCTCGTGAAGGGTCCGGAGCACAAGTCGTATGAGGAGCAGCTGGGGGAACTGGGGTTGTTTAGTCCAGAGAAAGGAGGCTAAGGGGAGACCTTATTGCTGCCTACAACTACCTGAAAGGAGGTTGCAGCAATGTGTGTGTCGGTCTCTTCTCCAGGGTAACAAGTGAGAGAAAAAGCTGGTATTAGAAAAATTGATATTAGAAAAAAGTGATATTA
>KZ506346.1:62561-85796 GCA_002844005.1 Limosa lapponica baueri | reverse complement strand
GGTGAGACCCTATTGCAGCCTTTCAATACTTAAAGGGGGCTTATAGGAAAGATGGGAACAGACTTTTTAGTAGGGACTGTTGTGACAGGTCAAGGTGTAAAGGTTCTAAACTAAAAGAGGGTAAATTTATACTAGATATAAGTGTAATGGTTTGGGCCAGACTGGTCATTGAAATGAAGGGAGATTTTTTTTACAATGAGGGTGGTGAAAGACTGAAACAGGTTTCCCAGAGAGGTGGCAGATGCCCAATCCCTGCAAACATTCAAGGTCAGGTTGTCTGGGGCTCTGAGTGACATGATCTAGTTGAAGATGTCCCTGCAGATTGGAGAGGGGTTGGACTAGATGACCTTTAAAGGTCCCTTCTAACCCAAACCATTCTGAGTCTCTATGATTTTATGGTTATAAATCTTGTTTCTCTGCAGTCAGAAGTGTGATGGCAGTTGCTTCAGGTACCAAAATCAACTGAGCCGTGGTTGCATGGAGCTCAGCTTGGTGCCATGAGGATCATTAGCAGAATCATCCCTATACAAGTGTTGCTGTCAGGGCTACCTCAGCTTACACTTAGGGTAAATAATCTGTTTACAGAGGCTCCTTTTAATAATTCAGTAAAGAACTTTCATAGAATCGTAGAATCCCCTAGGTTGGAAGGGACCTTTCAGATCATCTAGTTCAACTGTCAACCTAACACTGACAAAAACTATCACTGAACGATATCTCTAAGCACTATGTCTACCTGTCTTTTAAATACCCCCAGGGATGGTGACTCAACCACTTTCCTGGACAGACCATTCCAATGCTTAACACACTCTTCAGTGTAAAAAATTTTCCTAATGTCCAATCTAAAACTCCCCTGGTGCAACTTGAGGCAATTTCCTCTTGTCTATGGCCTGTTACTTGGGAGAAGAGATTGACCCTCTCCTCACTACAGCCTCTTTTCAGGTAGTTGCAGGCAGCAATAAGGTCTCCCCTTAGCCTCCTTTCTCTGGACTAAACAACCCCAGTTCCCCAGCTGCTCCTCATAAGACTTGTGCACTACACCACTCACCATCTTTGTCGCCCTTCTTTGGACATGCTCCAGCACCTCAATGTCTTTCCTGTAGTGAAGGGCCCAAAACTGGACACAGCACTCGAGATAGGGCCTCACCAGTGCCAAGTACAGGGGGACGATCACCTCTCAAGTCCTACTCACCACATCGTTCCTGATACAGGCCAGGATGCTGTTAGCCTTCTTGGCCACCTGGGCATGCAGCTGGCTCATATTCAGCCAGCTGTTGACCAACACCCCCAAGTCCTTTTCTGCCAGGCAGCTCTCCAGCCACTCTTCCCTAAGCCTGTAGCATTGTATGGCCTTGTTGTGACCCAAGTGCAGGACCTGGCACTTGCCCTTGTTGAATTTCATCCCATTGGCCTCAGCTTATCGATCCAGCCTGTCCAGGTCCCTCTGTAAAGCCTTCCAAACCTCAAGCAGGTTGATGCTCCCACCCAACTTGGTGTCGTCTGCAAATTTACTGAGGGTGCACTTGATCCCATCATTGAGATCATTGATAAATATCTTAAAGAGGACTGGCCCTAATACCGAGCCCTGTGGAACACCACTCATGATCGGCCACCAACTGGATTTAACTCCGTTCACCACCACTCTTTGGGCCTGGCCACCCAGCCAGTTTTTTACCCAGTGAAGAGTATGCCCGTCCAAGCCATGGGCAGCCAATTTCTCCAGGAGAATGCTGTGGGAAACCATATCAAAGGCATTACTAAAGTAAATATAAAGTAAAGAAAAAATGTCCACAGCCTTTCCCTCCTCCACCAAGTGGGTCACTTTGTCCTAGAAGGAAATCAGGTTTGTCAATCAGGACCTGCCTTTCATGAGCCCATGCCAACTGGTTCCAATCACCTGGTTGTTCTGTATGTGCCAAGTGATGGTACTCAAGACGATTTGCTCAATAATCTTTGCCCAGCACTGAGGTCAGACTGACAGGTCTGTAGTTCCCCAGATCCTCCTTCTGGCCCTTCTTGTGGATGGGCATCACATTTGCTAGACGGCCAGTCAACAGGGACCTCCTGGGTTTGCCAGGACTGCTGGTAAATGATGGAAAGTGGCTCAGTGAGCACTTCCGCCAGCTGCCTCAGTCCTCTCAGGTGGATCCCAGGTGTTGGAGCAGGTCCCTCACCACCTCCCTTTGGATTACTGGGGCTTCATTCTGCTCCCTGCCCTTATCTGCCAGCTCAGGAGTCTGTGTACTTTGGGAACAACTGACTCTACTACTAAAGACTGAGGCAAAGAAGTGATTAAGTACCTCATCCTTCTCCTCATCCTTTGTCACTATGTTACCATCTTCATCTGTTATAGGATGGAGATTTTCCTTAGTCCTGCTTTTGTTACTAACATTTTTGTAGAAACTCTTTTTATTGTTACTTTCAGTAACAATACTTTACTTATTTGTTGTTGTTTGTTGTTCAACTTTAAGTGTAGAACTAATTTCATACCTCTTCTGTAAAGCACTTTAACACACCTTGAGCCTCTACTGACTTGAGAAGGACCAGAGCACATGCTTATGTGTCTCCTGAGCTGTGGCCACCCCTCCCATTTCTGATCATATCAAGCCCACAGAATGTGGCTCAGAGCTTTTAGCAGTGTGAAACCTCCAAAGGCAGAGTATGGCACAGCAAAGCCCAGCTGCTGACACTTGTTTACCTGAGAAAGGCTCACTGGTGAGATACTGCCATGAGATTAGAGCTGCAGGACTGAGTCTCCGTGGAAGGGTGGCTCAGCAAGGCTAAATCTTTTCTAAGATGGCGAGTGCAGTGTCTTTCAGCACTCAGGCTTCCTAATATAGGCAGTGAGATATATACAGAAGAAAGACTTAAGATCATCAGCATTTCTGGTGCACTTATTTGCTTATGAAACTTATTTAATTAAAATTCATGTGTCGGACTGCAAGTTTACTGAAACTTTACAAAAAATTGATTTTTTTTTTCCCCAGGTAGCAATTAAGAATTAGTGACTGAAGCCTACCTGTTACATGTTTTATGATGTTTTTCTAATGTGTGTCTCTGTACTAATATTACAAATTGCTTTACTCTGTTGCCAAGTACCCTGTGAAGGGTGCATGAATCAGCCACAGTAGATCAAAGATATATTTTAAAATTTCCAAAGCAGGTGTAGCAGTTTATCAGAACAGTCTATTGTACAGTGGTGTTTTGCAGACATGGGGGGTTTTAAAAGCAAATGCAGCCAGAGAGGTCTAATACTATTTATTTATTTAGATGGCACTGCAAGTTTTGTCAAATTTACAACTGAAGGGCAAAGTGACCCTCCAGGACTGTTTGCACTACCAAAGATAATCATGGTCTTTACAGAATATAGAACAGTTGGACAGCAAGTTATTCATCTGATTAATTTGATTTGAATTAATAGATCTGACTATTAACCATACTTCTCTGACTGGATGAAAGTCATGCAAAAAAACCCCTATGACCCAAGAGGATTAAGATGAAGACACTTGTTTGTCTTCTGCTAAAGAAAGCAAAATGTTCTGCACCATGAGATATGCATTAGCCTAAACATCATTCACGTAACCAGCACTGGGTACACACAGGGGATTTACTCATTCCCTGTCTCAGCTATTATTTCTGAGCAAGCTGTTGATTTAATACTACATGAAGAAGGCAAGACTTATATTCAGTAAATGTGATGCAAATTAACTGCATCTTTCTGAAAGTCTAATGATTGCAGAATCTCTCTTGTTTTATTCACAATTGTCAATATCCTGCCTGCATTACAAAGTTGGATTTTCAGTCCATTTGCTTGTGTCAGCTGGATCAGCTCGAAGGAGCAAGCAGAGCTGATCCATTCAAATCATTGTGTGAGGGTACTTCCTTGACAGTGTTTTTCAGGATGTGGATTTTGCACAATAAGTTTGTACATTGAACAAAACTGTCAATAGCAGCAATAAATGTAGGCTCCTTTACTTGTTTGTAACACCTTCTTTTCAGCTGTATTTCCTAAGGTCCAGGTGCTCACTAGCATGTAAATACGCAGATACAAAAGACACTGGTCACATCCACAGCAATAATCTACAGGCAGCAACAAGATAATGAAAACTGAGACATCATAACTGCAAGTTCCAAAATTCCATCTATTTGTATTAGAGAGTTGTTGAGTACAGAAACACGCACAGACTTAGCACTTTCTCAAGCTCACATCACTCTGAGCTGTTTCATTCTCTGCGCCACTCAGCTCACTGCCTGTGAACTGTGAGCCCCCTGCAGCAGATCAGGAGATGCAGAGCTGCACGCTTTGGTTAGAAGAAAGCCCAGAAGATACACATTCCCATGCAGTTAGTTGGTTTTCAACAGAGCCTGCTGGCAAACATGTAGAAGAACCAATTCCTGAATTCTGCAAGCACCTCATCAAAATGTTTGCAATTAAAATAGTGAAATCATTATAGTTTTGTAACTAGTGTCCTTACGTTTACCTTTTCTTTACAGTTACACATCTATTACCTCTTTCTCATCTACCAAATGCAACACAAGACAGTCTACCAGGCCTGGGAGATTTCCACAGAAAATGCATTCTTCTCGCAGAGCAAGGGAAGGCCAGACATTCAGCTCTTTCACTGCTGCACAGAAATAACCCTGCCAGTCCTGTGCTTTGTTTGCAATATGCCTTGTTGTGCTGGAAAGTAGGATGTGGGTAGAATGTATGCAGGGGAGAGAGGACAAACAACATCTGAGGCATAAGGAGGTAGAGGAACTTGCAGCAGGGGACACACATGAATTTCCTTTTTAAGAATAAATTTCGATCTCACCCATACCTTATCTAGCCTTGGAATTTGCACAGACATACAACTGTATGATGGGTGAGGTTCTTTGGGCAGATGTGTGACCTGTCAGGAATGGAGCAATGCAGCAGAAATGTCTTTGTTGCGGGGCAGGAAGGTACCCTGTGAGACACAAAAGGCATCAATGCTGATATGGAATATCCCTCTGGATAAACAGAGAGTAAATCGCAGGCAGAAGCAGAAACACGTGTCAGTCTGAGACAGCTCATCTAGTCACTGGGATGTGCTTTCTGCACTAACATCAATGGGGGAAGCTTGTCAGATGTTCTGCTCCTGAAGTGGGAGGTGGCATTTTGCTCTGAGGGCGACTTCAAAAGGAGCAAAAATGTTGGTCTTTTTTTTCCTTTCAGTAAAAGAAACTGGTTAGAACAGAAAAACAGGCTGAATTTTCCACTGGAGAAAGAACACTGACAACCAAGTGATGCTTAGAAAAACAAAGAATCCTGTTGGAAAATTATGTTTCTCTGTGGCAAAACATGACTGTGTGTCTGGCTCTGAGAGCGGGAGCAAGTACATGGGCTGTTCTGTTCAAACAGAATGGGTTGGGGAGTGGCAGAGAAAGCAAGGGGATTCCTTCTGAAAAAATCTCCACAGCCTGCCTGCAACTCAGCACAAGCTCTTTCTGGGTCAGATTTAATTCAAAACATAAAAGTATTTATTTGATGTCACCTGACAGACATCTTTTAAGACAAACAAAAAAAATTATCTTTTTTCAATATCAGTATCAATCAAACAAAAAAGTATTTTTTCAATATCAATATATAAAACATACGCAATATTTTCAATATACCAAAATATCTTTTTTGATATTGTCTATATATTTTGAAAATATTTTTCAAAATATCTATTTTCACTATTCAACATTTAATATCAGCATTTAATAAAATTATTTTACTTAATTCAACAAGATTCAGCATTTTGTTTCATGAAAACAAAAAACTAACACTATATACACATACTCCCATCACAGTCACATGCAGCAGGCATGTGACTGTGCCTACTGGCAGGTATAATCAATGCTCAGCTCTCTCACAGAAGTTGAGGAATTCGTTGGGGTTCACTCACCACTGAATATTAAAAAGAAGCCTCCAATTTTCCACCAAAGCCCAAAATTGATGGACAAAGGTATTTTCAAAGTTAAATATCTATCAGGGGAAAAAAAATGTTGAAGACAACTGAAAGTGCACTTACATTGTGTGCAAGAAAGGTGAAATTACAGAGACCTATACGAACGATAACAATCTTGTTGGCTCATCAGTTTTGACTGTAAAACAGCATGGTACCAACATTGTGGCAAAGGAATATTACAGATTAGTTCCATACATTTTAGATCCATATAAATCCTTATGTTCTGGTCACCTTCATAGAAGCCTCAGATACGTTGCGTTAGGCAATAATGCCTCTCACATTTGTTCTCTCACTCTCCTTCCAGAGTCCCTTAGTCTTTGTTGCAAACCAGAGAAAAACAGATAGCATCTTATTTGAAATAAATACAAATAAGTACTCAAATCTTTTTATAACCAAATAACAAAGATGTTATACCAATCATCTTGCTTAGTAACAATACATGCTTCTTGTAGCTTTTATTCTGCAAGGATAAATCTAAAATTAGCATAAGTAACATTATTAATTAAAAAATTCCCTTTGGTGTCTTTGTCTCAGATTCTGGGGAAAACATGAAATTGTGATTCTGTTTATTTTAGCATATTATGGTTTGGGAAAAGATAAAAATCTGTAACATACACATATTTGCCAATGTCATGACAGTAGGTAAAGAAGTGTTTCATATTAAAGATTTACCTTTCATCTGACAGTCACAGTTTCAGTGGTGCTGATCTCTTTATTCTCTTTTCTCTTCTTTGGTGAAATTCCATTTCTTAAAATAACAGCCTTCTTTTTGAGATGACTGTGTTATCATTACCCTGGTAATCTCACTTTGAGATTTCACACTATTCATTTGAACACCAATTCCAATCTGCCTTTTGATATTCTTCTTTTCCTCTGTTCAAACAGGCTTCTGATTGCCCTGGCTCATCACTGAGGGGGCTAACACTGAAGACAAAACCAGCTGACGTCCCATAATGTCATTCAGCAAACCACACGCTCCTCTCTAGCAACAGCTACTGTCAAGGAGGTTAGGAAATGGTCACAACATCTCACTGTTAAAATTCAGCCATTATCCACATACTGTTTTTAATCTGTACGTTGCGTCAAAACATAGTAGTTTTGACATAGAAAGGGAAGCTGTAAATCTTTTCAGATCTCAGGCCCCTGTGCACAAGTAGTGTTTGGAAACAGAAGAGAATGCCTTTTTGCTTCCCTATTTGTAGCTGCTGGTTGGTGCCTTTATAGTGCAAAATGTTCTTCTCCAAAAATAATTTACTTTTTCTATTTTAACAGCTGATTATGTTTCATAGCTGTGCCTTTGATTTCATGGTTTCTTTGTGATTTGGCTTAATAAAAGGTACTGTAGTTTCACAATCAACCTTCAATGAACCTGTAGGACTGCTACTCAAAAATGTATTTTCTATTTTATTCTTGTCTACTGTCAAAAACTTTGTTGATAACAACATATGCTCAGGAGCTCCTTTGTAGTTTTTAAGGAAATTTTGTTTGCATTATAAAAGTGCTGCATACTGGGAACATGATATGTTTGCTGTTCACTGCTTAAACCACACAGGAAAGAAAGAGAAAGTAATCTAGCGCATATTTAAGCAATATCAGCTTCCTTGTGCTTTCCTTGTGCTGTGCTTTTGTCCCAGTTAGGATTCAGTCTCAGCAGGGGCTTATATACAAAGAGATGATGCAGTTTACACAAAAAGCTTCCATACTAGTATTGCCTTGTAGGGGTGAACAGCTCTCTTCACCCTTTTCTTTCTTCTTGTAACTCCCTTTGCCTTTAAAACTCCTTCAGAGACTTTCAACAGTGCGTGAAAGGTCACTTACAATAAAAACAAGCGCTAAATTTATCTCCATTGCCACATTTCTGGATCTCTTTACTATGCCGAAGTAACAAAGCAGTGTGGTGAGAATTCGTTTCAGGTTGCAGCATGCATCGGCTCTCGCCGGGTACCTGGGGGCAGCGAGCCATCCTGGTGCCACACAGCGAAGCGGGCAGACACAGGCACGGCTGCTCACTGCAGTAGCAAGTTCTCGTGCTCTGCGCTTGGATAAGTCACGGACATGCAGTAGCACGTACAATGTACAATCAGTAGATGTAGAGGCATGCTTCTGTAGCTCTTTCTGTCTTTCAAGTACTTTATACAGTAGCATACTATGCTGGGGTATCCTTATCTAAGTCAACTGGCGTGAAAAAGGAGAACTGTCAGGCATCAGAACAAAGGGAAGAATCTATTACAGATCATTTTGGTAATAAAATTGGCTGCGATGTAGGCTGTTTATTGATTTAGAATTTGCTTGTCTATTTTAACTTACAAAAGATGTTTGAAACTCTTTTCTTCCCCTTTTATGATGCTGCACTTTCATTGTTTTTGTAGGGCATTAGGACACTACTTCTTGTCTGTAACACAGAGGTCAAGTTTTCAAGCCTTGCCTGGCATGGGAGGCCATTCCAGGTGCAGAGGGTTTCATTGTCCTCTGTCCCTATGTGCAGCACGGGCCTACAAAAATAACTAGCACAGCATGAGGCGCAAGCTGGGTAAAGGCAGTCAACCAGGAGCCAAAGAGCTATTTTGCCTTTAGCATCTCTGCTGAGACAGTTCCACATCTCTCATTACACAGATCTTTGTTTTGCAGCATACCTCAACCCTTACCAGCAAAAGAATATTAAAAAAAAAAAGCCAGCCACAACAGCAAAACCAACAGAAAGAAAAATAAAACAGGGTATACACAGAAAAAGACAGAATGTCTATATGCCTTACAAGTGGAACCTAAGGAAACGGTTTTTCACCCCTTCCTTTCAATTATAGGATTTCAATTAAGAACGTACTTTTGTGAATTTATCGCTCACAGTTGCCATGGAAAATCCCTGATGTTCCTCCAGGATAGGTAGCAGATTAAAGTGAGAGTCTTACAACCCAAGTCATTTGATTGGAAGCTCACTGGGGCAGTGCTTTTCCCTCCCTGCCTACCTGAAGAGTATTGGTAACACTTATGGGCACTGTGCAAATATTAAGAAATCAGCTGAGGATTTCTGAGCTAGCTGGAAAATCAAGTACAATGCAAATAAGCAGCAGGGGAGGTTGAAAATGCATGCAAATCAACCTATACTTTCTGGTCCATAGGTCCCAAGCCTCATTACCTTTGAAACTTTTGCTTGACTTAAGCAGTGCTCTAGCTTCTCTCTCAAACATGGAAGCAGGGTCTGCCATCCACAATTTAATGAGCCTCAATGAGATCAAAAGAACCAAGTGAGAGAGATTCCAATTGTCATCTTGAAATAAATTACTTCTGTATTTGTTTATTTATAATTCTCTATCTTCTTTATCTTCTAATTATTTTTCTTCCTGTTTTATAGATATATTTTTGATGGATGTCTAGGAAAGGACAGCATTGTTGCTTATTTGAGAGATGAGGAAAAACACTGATGCACCTTTTATGATCAAAGTAGTATAAAGTAATGTTTATCATATATTGCTTTTCATCTTCAATAAGTTCTGCAAACATGCATGCATTAAACCTTAAAACATTCTTATGAAGTACGTAAGAAAAGATAATATTCATTTTCTATGTGGAAAAATCCATGCCAGAGAGAATTTTACTGCTCTGTGCATGAGAAGACTACATTGAAGATTAGAATTACCAACAGTTTGTCTGAGTAGGGAAGAGAAGTACAGGCAAGCTAAACAATTAGAGCAACGAGACGCTTCTTATTATTCCCTGTCAGTGAAAATTGTAATTATAAAATCTGGGGTGCTAGGAGGGGGCTTTTTTGTCCTCAGAGGAGGAGAAGTTGAACTGAATATATATTGAAAGAACTATTAAAAGGAATGTACATTTGGCAAAGGAAAAATTCAGAGAATATTCCTCTCATGTGATAAAGATGAAAACTTGAGCAGATAGTCTCAGTGCAGTTCCCTTGCATGCTTTATGAAGCAGTCATTACCAGTAGGCACAAAACTACTTTTTATTCTGCAGAGCTTCTGTTCCTTCAGTAGAAGGAATGGTTATTCGGTATTCACTTTGTTATTTCCTTCTCCAGTATACACTTCCATCCTGCCTTTGGCGCCAAATATTCCACTGAGGAAATACAAATATCTTCAGGGGTTTTCCCAGGAGGTCCTCAGCGCTGCCAGTTGAAGGAAGCTGTGCCTTAGGGAGATATGCCTGGGGCCAGGGGTCAGAGCCCAGCACCAGTAGCTCCGCACAGACTCCCGTTACTTGAGACACTTTGCAGATGCTAGAGGCAGAGGTAGCCACATCATACGCTGTGGCTGTATCCGTGCTGCAGTGCAGAACAACCTTTAGTCCTGCTCTCTGGGCGTGCGTGATTACATCCTGACTCTTCTTCCTTCCTTTATGAAGAAAGCCCAGACGTTGGGGCAGGGTAGGGAGCAGGGTTTGATTTAAGAGGTTGCTGGGAGACCTCTGATCCACCTCTCAAAACCAGCTCAGCCACTGTACTCAAAACCTTCTTCCTCTCCGTGCCCTCCATGCCCACAAAGGAAAAGATGACCCAGTCTGAGAAAGATACCACATTTAGAAAAAAAATGGTCCATACGATGCTTGCTCTACAAATTAAGGGAGGGTTGGACAAAGCTGAGGTTGAAGCTACATTGCCAGCCTCAGTTTTAACACTTGCATACGGGTTGAATGTGCATGTACAAAAATATTCTAAAAGCAAATGCAGTTGGGGCAGCTTTTACTGTATCTACATGAGATGATGAGGAGAGTTCCACTGGGTGCAACCTCACAGAATACACTCAAAACTACATGTGAAACACTATCATTATTTTAATCCCGAGACCAAAGTAGCTTCTCTCAAATGCAAACATATGTAATTTAACAGCTTCTACAAACCAAGTTTATTTTACCCACATTGTACATAGAAGAAGCTATTCCCATTAAAATTAGAAAGCTGAGTGTTTACGTGTACAGCTTGGAAGCCAGAAGTATTTTCCAAAACAAATGCAAATCTTGCTAAAAGCTAAAATGACCTGACACTTTGGTCATTTCAAAAAGCCATAGTCATAAACAGGGTGTACCTATGAAATACGCATGCTGTTACCTCATTCACCTACGTCCCATGACACCGGGATTGATAATCCCTGGCATTTACTGACACCTAGTGGTACTTTATTGACTAGAAAAAGCCCATCCAGTGTTAATTTATTAAGTGTTAGACGCCTATGTTAGGGGAATAGCTCCTCTGATGCCCTCTGGCAGATTTCCTCCCTACCTTCCTCCTGCTGTCGGATTCCCACGGGAAGCTGAGAGAGTCCATATGGATTGCCAGTAGGAACTACACACTTCATAAAGTTTCATAAAATATGGGAATGGGAGAAAAATATTTGTTTGATCCATGGATCAGCCCCCCCTCCCCCCATTTCCTCTCCCCCTGCCCAGATGTCTGGGAGAGGACCTCAGCATCCTGGGAAGTGCTCTGCAGAGAAACACGGTGCGTTCCTCTGAGGGCTGGTCTGGGACCCAAGTGGTGCCAGACTTTGGATGTAAAACTGCGGTCAATCAGTAGATGTCTTCAGGAACAAGCAACAGGCTGCTTTATGGGGTTGTGGTGGTTCTCAGAAAGTTTTTGAATAGTCTTCTGGTGTTTTTCACTTGCGGTAGTCTTTTCTATGGTCCTTGCCACAAGTAATGTCCTGTTTCTGGCATCCAGTTAAAGTTTAATTTATGCTAAAAATAAATTTGCCCTGCCTAAATGAAGGTCCTTTTCCAGCAGGTGTCACTGTGAGGTAATAAACACAAAACCCAAGTCCCACATTGGGGTGTGGGGAGATCGGTGGGATGCAGGGCACCCATAGCCCAGCCAGGTGAAGGGCCTGTGGCTTGGCACCCTCAGGCTGAGGAACTTTGGCTGTTTCCTCACACCGACACATACCGCAGGCTGCCAAAAAAAAGGGAAGAGGCAGACATAGGCCTTGTCCAGCTCCTGGTGGAGGAGGCTTGTAGGATTTGCCTCGTCTGGGCCATGCCCTCACCCTCCAGTATGTCCATGAACTGGGTGGAAAGGGTGGAGGGGGCCACTCAAAATTCACCAGCAATGGAGCACCTACTTTTTGAGTGTAAAATACCTAAAGGCCTACACAGGATGAACTCTTGCAGGCTTCAGTAGCTGACCCTACATTTTCAAGCTTGGGTTTCTGCAGTGTCATGAAACCCTTAATTTGACAGCTGTAGGACTGATTTTACAAAGCAGTAAGTCACTCAAGGTTGTGACTGTACAGCTGTCTACCTAAGGACTGGATGGCTGGGGTCAGGAAGCCAGATTTGAAAATGTCAGCCTAATTTCATGTTTTGTTGTGGCCAAATTGAAAAATTTGATTGGCTGCAGAACTCCAGCTCAGGTTTGATAGCTTTATTAGTCTCTGTAGTGGTTTTATGTTTTTGCTGTTGTAACAATTCAATATCTACGTGTCTGGGAAATTCAGTCATAATGGCCTTTATGAGTGATTAAATTATGTAAATTATTACTTTATTGTTATACAATATAAACCACAAGTAGAGTTAGATATAGAAATAGATGAGGAATTTTTGACAGCAGTTTTTCTCTGAAAAATGTTTAACACCTAAGAACATTTTGTGGAACCATCTTTGCTTAACCTTCCTTTAGAAGGGAGTGAAGCAGGACAGGAGCACAAAAAATAAGAGTATCCAAAAGCTGATGAGGAGGACACTCTGTGCTGGGCTCTGTGTCACCTGCTCCCCACTCCAAACCACACTTGACCCTGGCTCTTGGCTGTCGCTTTTCAGAGTGCCAGGACCATAAAACGCCTCTGTGCTGGAGCATTCTCTCATTTTAAGTTTTCTGTAAGAACTTTCAAATGCTCTTTTTTTTTTTGTACCAGTTATAAATGGGAATATTTCTGTGAATATAAATAATTCTCCCTTCATCTCTACTGAAAAAGCAAATATGTTTTTTATTTAAGGAAGTATGTATCAGAAAAGTCTAGGGGTTTATTTTGTTCCATTTCAATAAATGATTTTCTAGTAGATGTTATGGAAAGAGAAGCTTAATGTAATTTTTCTATCAAAAAAGAACTATTGTCAAGTAGCTCTTCAACCTACACATTCTGTCCAGACCAACAGTATTATGTGGGCATAAGGGTTACACAAACAAGACTTTTGCAGATAAAACAATTTCAGATGGGAACAAAGTGTTTAAATTTTAACTTGACTATTCAACACACTGCTGGTTCCTGTAACTGCTGCTGTGAATTATGGCCTGTTACAAGCAATGGGAGTCAAGTGCCTTTATTTACTAGTAGCAGTTAAAATTACGCAACTTCATTGTGCACTGCTCTCTGAAAAGATGTTCTCAAACAATAGATTTGTGGGATTTGTCAGTAATTTAGAATTGGCTCAGTAGACTTTGCCCTTTTTGTCGAGTGTTGATAACAAATAGGAAAACTTTCTTGGTATGATTTGCACGTTTGAAGCTACAATGAATTTCAAATCTGGCACCCTGTACCTCTACTTTCACAAAGACAATGCTGGCTCCATCAAACTCCCTAGAGCCCCTAAAGAGATATTTCAACACAAGCATCAGAATCTCTTTCAACTTTAAGTTTTGCTCTTTAAAACATGGAAGGTGACGTGAGAGAACATATTTCTGAGTCTGACTTTTGTCTTTCGATCTCTGAAGATAAACTTCCTTGAGGTGAGCAGATTAACTAGTACAGGATGCACATTAATTTCTTCTGGCCTGCCCTATAGTTTTCACTCTTTAAATTACTTTTAATGAAAAAACCCTCTCCTTTAAATAAGTTGTAAGAAAGTAATGTAAAGAAATGTGACCTTTCTTGGATTTTTCCCTCTATTAACTGCTTCTTTTCTTGTGCTAAGCTTATCCAGTACCATGAGTGAGAACTTGATGTACAAAGCCTACACAACACTACTCAGAAACTTATCAAAGTTTCAGATCTGTGATGTGTGTGTTATTTTTTTCTTACTCTTCATGATTCAGAAATGCAGTTAAGAAAAAAGGCATTGCTGGATTTGTGTCAGCGTGAGGCACTGCCAAATTTAAGCAAGTCTTCACAAAACCATAGCCAGGTTTTATATGGAAAAAATCAGTGAAGGGAAAGATAGAGGGACAAGGTCATCTACTTTCCACCCAAAGGGGGATCACTGCAGAAGGGCTGAGCCACTTGATTATTCAAACTTTGTCCTGTCAGCAACAGCCCCAGCTCCACAATTAGCCCATGTGCAGTGCTTGAAGCATGGCTTTTTAGACCCAGATGAGAATACTCTGTCCCATTCACTGTAGTATACATGGGACCATGGGCACTGCTGGAATCATGTTTAGTTTTAATGCTAATGTTTTCCTAGTCAGTGGAAAATTGTAGGTACTTCGATAATCACAGATTGGGAGCGACTGAGGAAAACAATGAACACAGAGCCATCAAGAGCTGGTTTGAAACATTGGGCATAAGTTAGATTCTGCATTTCACTACATATCCACACTTACTGACTAAGAGATATCATTAAAGACCATTTCACAAACTAAAAATTATTGAATTATGAATGCCTCTTGTGCTATGCGTTTGTGATGCCACTTGTAATATAGCAAAATAAAATTAAGGAAATTCAGACCTTCTTTACTGAGCTGTGTGAGGGAATTACTGCATCAAGTTCTTTTTATTGTACAGAAAGTCCGTTGTGTTTGGAGAGAATACTGCTAACCTCCAAGCTGCCATTAAACATGGAACTAGAAGGCCATTGCCACAATGACTCCAAAGACAAGAGGCTGAACACAGCAGTGTCTTGCAAGACTGTATTCCCCTCTAATGAATACTGGAAAGGAAGAATGAAAAGTGATTTGTAGTGTTTCTTTATGATTCTGTCTCCAAAGTATTCCAACAGGGAGAACACACTAGACACTCAAATACTTTCTCCCAAATAGCTCTGAGAGATGCAGTGTTCTGGCATAACTTTCCATAAGGAGTAGTGGGAATCAGAAACAATGAATTCTAAGTTGGAGACTGACCAATTTACAAACAGGGTGACTGCAAATGCCTTCAACAGGACTGAAACTGGTGACTCAGAAGCTCCCTTCTTTCACTGAAGAGCCTGAGGCAGAAGGGATAAATGAAATAAAAATTGTTCCCTATTTGTTGCAGTGTTGTTCCTTCCTGTAAGAGAGAGCTTTTTCACTTTGTTTCACATTTACAAAGCTGAATTTATGGCTAAGCATGGAATTAGTTCTCCATCTTCTTTTACAACTGAAGTGATGCTCAAAGCCTGGCTCAGACAAGCCAGGCCACAGCTTCTCTCTTTTAGAATAAAAGCAAGATATCTTTCATAAACCATCTCTAGCTTTCAACCATTCAGAGTCAATGTGTCTCCTTCCCATGGCAGCATAAGCTCCGGTGTTAGGTGGGGCAGGACACCACCAGGCTGTTTACATGACCTGACACTAACTGATGGTCAGCAACTGCTTTTCCCAGCTATCAGGCACACTCCCCTGTTTGTCCTGGCCTCACTTTTCTAAAAAAACAGGGTGGTATATAGAGATATCAGATTGCATTTGCATCCTCTTATAACCACACAGCCAAAGCAAATCTCTCAAACAAGTATATCTCAAGTAGCATTGTCCCTTGCCCTGAATCACTGCAAAGTGTATTGTCCCAGAGAGGCAGCCCTTGCTTGGCCTTTGTGTAGCCATACACAGTAGAGAACTCCATTCGTCAATATTTGCATTGTTTTAAAGGGAAAAAAAATACCTCTTTTATGTGTACTTAAACCTCATGTTTTATATTCATCTACCTTTAAGTATTCAGAAAGAACGGAAAGATCAAGTGAAAGACCCACAGGCAGTCCAGCTCACCTCTCACTCGAGCTCTTACTTTGCCCGTAGTAGATAGAGGTCTGGGAGTTGCAAACTACCATTAAGCGTTTTATCTTGAGTGCAGTTCCACCTCAACCTTTTCTGTAACCTGGGAGGCCTGTCCTTCACATATTTCTCATATTCTTCTCAGCTGAGCCCTGGAGTCTACATATTGACCAGATACTGTTTTTTTGCCAAGTACCAGTGCCTGAGGAGGAAACTGAGCACTAAACCATTGATGTCAATTAGTTATGTAAATAAGAAAGAAGCCACAAAGATTAGATCCAAACTTCCCCAATTTCAGGGTTGCTTATACCCTTTTCAGTTCAGTTCTACTCTTTGACATGACATTTCACTCTTAATATGATTCCTATTTTCCTGTCATGTCCCCTCCACGGCCTTCCCCTCCCTTTACAAAAAAAGGAGCTTGAAATCATGGTAATTATGCAGACTTCCACTGTCTCATGCAGCCACTTTCACCTCATGTCCCCTATCACATTGCTTTAAGGCTCTTGCTGAGAACTCATTAAGTAAAACCACCACCATTTGACAGATCTAAATTAATCTTTTTTGCCTGAGAAAACAAAAGAAAATCCTACAAAAATTTTTAAAGTAAACTTTTTTAACTGGAGAGAGCTGAGTAGTTTTTGCATTCTTCAAAGCAGGAGAGGGAAATTTGCAGAGCACAGTTTGGTGTTACACAGGGCATCATCAGTAGCTTTGCTTGAAATGTCTCTTTTTTATCAAAAATATCCCTTGAGATCTTTATCATTATGTTTCTTATTGTTTTAATCACAATGCATTTTATATACATTGGTTAAATAGCAGGACCATGCTTATACCTCTTTGTTCGGGTTCCTTCTGCAGCTGGATGCAACAACAGAGGTACATTGTGCTGCATCACTCTCATGGCTTGCAAGTGGAGGATGCTTTGCTGCAAAATGCTGTGTGCCAGTGCAAGCTCTTCTCCACGGGTCCCTGCCACACATTTGGAGACAAGCCCAAATTATGACCTCTCAGTGCTGTTCCACTCTTCAGCATTCAAATCAGCCTCTTTGTGATATGATGTCATAAAATTCTTAAAATAATAACCCCTGCCAGTTTAGATCCAGGTTGTCACACTCCTTGACTGACCACTGAACCACCCTTCACCACCTCAGAAATGAAAGCACGACCTTTGTGGTCAGCAGGAAGAGACTTCACCCAGATAGCACCCCTAGCCAAATGGGAGATAAAATAGGGGGAACAGCAGCAACAGCCGAAGCAAGTGTTTTTCTTCAGCACTATTTCATTATCAGCAAAATCTCAGGACTGTACAGAGACAGGGTAATGAGTTAACTGGGAAAATAACATATTTTTCATGTGATAGTAGGCTAAAAAGAATGACTTGTTTAAACCTAGCAAACCACAGGCTGGTAATCAGTATGAGGGATGAAAGAAAAATTTTAGAGTAAAGTAGGCACAAAAACCTAGAAATGTAATCCAGCCAGGAATAAATATAAAGCTGGAAGCTAGAAGGAAGTCTCACCAGGAATTGTTAAATTCAGGAACAGCCAGCAGTATGAGGGATGAGGACAAAAAACCCCACTACTCTTAAGATGGAACTAGTTCAGTCCACAACAGAGAATGTGAGAAGTTGTTACCCTAGGTAGCAGGGCAGAAATTTCAGGCAGCCACAACACCCCTGATACTTTTGTGTTCCTAGCAGCAAACCTAAGCTGGAGGCTAAGAGTGAGTATGAACATTCACACTGTGTTATAAAAAAGCCAAGAAATCCACAATTTCACAGAGTTTATGGACAGACAGGTTTTTTCTCCAAAGAGGCCATAATCAAGGATGTGTGAGTAACCTCTTGGCAGTCAAATCAAAAACAAAAGTTGCAAAAATGTCTGGTTTGGGTCTGTGTTCTTATTGAGGCATAGAAGAAATCTGGATTTCTCAGCTGTCAGATGACTATTAGTATAACTGGGTATTTTAGGTAGGGGCACTCTTTGGCCAGTCTTGCTTTGATGTGATGCTCTAGGTTAACAGTTAAAATGCTTAAATGGGACGTCACTCACTAATCCTTGCTTGAGGGTCTTTTGTGAATTCCTATTGATATTAAGCAGAGTAATCTTGAAGGGGAGATTCTAAACAGGCCATGTCAGGATGTCTTAAAGCAGAGTGGTTAGTCCCATATGCAAAGCCGTCATGCAGTCAAATTAAGTTTAACTCATCCCACCTTCTGAGTAATTGTTCGAGTTGCTGATCTCCGGAATACACAGGGAATAATGAAAATCATGAGCCTGTTACTCCAGTTTGGCAAATCTAGCCCCTTCCGGCTCCCTATTCTACACAGGATGTCAAAGAGCCATTTGTGAATTATTTTATTACTAAAGTAACTTTTGATAAAGCTAATTAAAGTATTTCTCACAAAATATTTTCCCTAGATTATCTATTGGGTAATAATAGGGGAAGGAAAAAGAAAATGGCCAAGACTAATAAAGCCACAAGTGAGCATGTTTACAAATCCTAATGACTCAGTTAACCATAATTACTATTTTTAAATCACTTTGTTCCGAGACAGAAAAGATGCTTGGAAAGATTTGAATTAAGAAAAGGTAATGACTTGGTAGCCCAGTTATGCTGAATAAAATTCTGAGACAAACATTACCACAGAGAAGAGCTGACTTTGAAACAGTTACGCTAACAGCACAAATGCATGCACTGTTTCCGAAGGGTAAAGGGCAGGATAATATACTATGAACACAGAACAATATGTTAAAAAAGTTCATCTTCTGCCTTGTACTAAGTGAACTTCTTCATTCTGCTCTCTTGGGCTTTCTCCAAACATATTTTCTACAACAGCTGTATTTCACTAGAAAGCATTTCTTTGTCCAGAAACAATCCCAGGGGAAAAAAAAAAACAAACAACAAAACAAAAAAAAAGAAAACCCAGAGTAAAAAAACTCGGTGACTCAAATATTTTTATCTCCTCCCACTTGCCTCAGGAATAAAAAAAGCAGTCCTTAAAAAACAAACAAACAAACCTATAAAAAGAGCACCAACCTTTCCTTTAACTTAAAAAAGGTGAAGCTTACTCTCACAAGTGTATATGGGGAAAGCATAGACAAGCTTTTGTCAAATTCTCTTTGTTTGCACACCACATATGCCAAAATAACTCCCTATAGTAGATGCAGGTCCACTGGGTAAGAGAAACAGAATGGCAAGGAAGAAGGCTTATTTTCTTGCTCAGCTGCTTGTGTATTAAACGCACCATGTTCCCTTTTTATTAAAGTCTTAAATGTGACAGAGAAAGTTAAGGGTGATCGTCGATTCTTCTCTTGGCTGCAAAGGAAGACATAATGAACACAAATTTAAGCACATGTTTACATTAGATTTTCAGAGCAGTCAGAGACTACACCTTGATAAAACAACTTACTTTACAACTTAGTAAAACTGGTAAGTAAGATGTGCTCAAAGGTGATCTACCAGAGGTAAAGATCGCGTTTCCAATTCAAATCACAACATTTAAGATTCTGATTCTGCACACAGCTCAGCCAATGGGTATCTGTTGAATTCTGTTTTCAAACCACTGGTCTGAGCTACCCAGGGAGAATTTCCTCCCATTATCCCACAAATAAGCTTGTAGGACTAACTGTGGTGCTGCAGCAAAGAGAAGTTGCCTGTCTCATCTAATCATACTGCCTCAAATCTTGCAAATATTTCGCCTAGCTTGTACACTAGGCAAAACTCTGTTTCTACACTTAGGGAGATCTAGCATCACACCACTGTCATTGATGAGACCCAGATCTGGTCTTGTGTAAGCAGAATTTAGTTCACAGTTTTAATGAAATAATTTTGTTTCCTCCATATATTTTTTTCTTCAAAGGAACCTTCACCCAAATAAATACATCTCTGGTCTTCTGCATTCTGTGTTGTCTGTCAAGTTTTTGAGTGATGTTTATGTTTCATCTGTACTTGGATATCTTTAAAACTCTGGGGCAGACCTCTTATATAAATTTTTTGATGGTATCTGCTCAGCCAATGTGTTAGGGTGAAGATTGTGATTTTCATTAAGATAACATAGAACTGTTAGAATGATAAGCTGCTTCACAATGTAACTTGAACTCAGAAAGGATGAAAGAGCGTGTGGTGGAGACTGCCTATCACAGCAAATTTCCCCCCGGGGGTGTGGCTGAGGGCTGAGTGGGATTTTTTATTTTTTATTTTTTTCAAAGGCCATATGAGAATTGCTCTCTGAATTCAGATACTCATGTATTTCTCTGTCAAAAAAATCCAGTGTAAGAATCTGTCAGATCTTTTACAGACCTGGAGCTCCGCTTATCAGAAGCAGAGTTATATGACAATAACTTTTGAAAAATAGTGTAGCTCTACTTTAGATCCAGAGAGGAAAGATACAGGACTTCAGTATGTACTACTAATAGGCTAAAACTGAATGAATTTGCAACAATATTGAATTTGTTACAACATGCCTGAAACAGATCAACTAGTCAATTGGAACTGAACATTTCACCGGAGAAACAGCAAGCTAGCAAAAATACATACAGATTCAACCAGGAGAAAATGAAGACCTCAACTATCTGCACTTCAGACAAGGTAAGACTTCAAGCAGAAATGCAATATTTCTTTCCTAATGCCTTATCTCTGCACTCTATATTCTGCTTCAGCTGCCCACCGGGTTCTGAGCGTGCTTTAACGAGGCTGCGGGTCCCACACAACCCAAACTCTCTTAGGACTCTGAGCAAACAAGATTTCAGACCCCTTCCAGTTCATTAGCATTCATGGGCACAAGGGTGACCTGCAAGAAATGTACTTGTAAGCTCCTGGCCTGAGCAGTCCTCCTGTGATGTGCAAGGCTACAGGAGACGGAGCTCCACAGGTTCGGAGCAGGGTGAGGGAACCGGCAGCATGTTCCTTGCTGTGCCCGCCTGTCTTCAGAGGTTATTTTTCCTTTGAAGTGTAACAGCTAACAGATAAAGTTGGGGCAGGGAACAGAGAAGGATGCTGTGGGTTTTCAAATAATTTTCATGATGTAATTCAGTCTAAATAGAAGAATTCATTTATTTTAAGATTTCATTCTGGGGAGACCAAGAGCCTGCCGCATCTTTTACTGCAGAACTTAAATAAGCAAATGATAAGGAAAAGCATTCAGAGAAAACCACATCTATAATAATACATAAACCTAGGTGTGAGAAACCATTTAGGTCACAAATGAAGCAAATTTGGTGGTGTCCTCCAGTCATTTTGCACTTTTGAGCATATCACAGAAGACAGCATAATTTATCCTCACCTGAATAACAGGAAAACCTAAGGCATTTACAATTCTGATAAAAGTCTATAGTGGCAAAAGAGCTGAAATATTAAACATCTGAAAAAGTGGTTCTATGCAAAATTTACCTCAAAAATAATAATTCAGCTTTTTCTATACATTAAAAGGTTTCTATGGCAACTTGATAGCTGAGTTATAATTAAAAATGGGTTCTTATTCCTATGAGAAATTTCAGCTTTCGCAATTCTAGCCCCTCTGCTTTTTTGGTTAGCAATGTATTTTCTGTAGTTGTTACAGTTGACTTTTTTCTTTTAAGTGACAGTAACATTCATACTGAGACCTAGAACTCCAGCAAAGAAAATATGGACTTGCCTTATTGGGTTTATTTCTCTCCAGTATGCTCCGTCCTAATTCCGTTCGTGCTGAATCCAGTTTCCTGCTCTTGCATTGAATTACTTAGATGGTTTTCATTTGAGTTATGTTATTTTAAATGTGATTATCCTGATCACATCAAACCAATACATGTAGTTCATATAGTTTTCTCCATCTCTTAACTTCTACACTACTCTGAGTCTCTAACTCTTCAGCCCCCAATGTCAAAATCTCTCTCACATGTGCCTTACACTTTCTCTCTGTCAGCTTTTCCTTACTGCTTATAAATCAACACTAGCCTCTTGGCTATTCTTTGTGAGAAGCACTGTTGAGGCTGATTTTTGGGTCACTCAGATCAGAGGGGTTTTGAACCTGCACACACACACACTGTATGCACCATCCTTCAGCATTTTGGAGCCTACTCCCAAGCCCAAATGATTTCATCACTAGGAAATCCCCTGTAACACTCAGTAGAATTCCTTGTTCACTTGCATTTCATGACTGTGCCCTTCAGAAAATCTGATAAGATATAGTTGGTGCATTAGTCACACACTCCTACTGTAGACCAGGCTTAGAAGCATGCCCGTAACACCCTCTTTTTAAAAAAGTGATTCATTTTAAACTGATTTCTTTTTTGCTATTCAGTACTCAACCTGAAATATGCCATGGTTGTCAAGATAAGTTAATAATTTGCCTATCACCAGGTAGGTCTGAAACCAGCCTCTGACTGCAGCTATCTAAGCCCAGAAGGGAAATTTCCCACAGTAGAGAAATTTTCAGAAAAATTCCGTTTACTGCTTTAGAAGCAACAGCTATGGTGGCTCTGGTGGCTTCTGAGTTATTTTAAAGGTTCTCTGACCAGACTTAATGGATGTGAAGTTTATAGTCACACCTGATTTACAGCTATGGTGATTTTGGTACCAACAATGTAGATACAGCATCTTTGCAGTAGTGAAATTATTTTGAATGGGGGAAGCAGTCAGAAAGTGAAGACAGGCAGGGTCTTCTGCTGCTATTATTTCTATCCAAGCATTTGTATTAAAGTAACTCAAACACCTAGACTGACTTTTTATTTATATCAATATCTCTAATTGACATTTAGGCTAAGATTTTCAAAGGAGTTTGAAGTACCTATAATAAACCTAATTTAGTTTCCACTGCTGTTACCTCAGACACCATTAGGAATCTCACTGTGACTTCTTACAAACACAAAGGGGGAAAGTTTCTGTTTTTCAGAAGGGTTATTAGGATTACAATTAAAAACTTGGAGCTCAAGTGTCCCTCACATTGTCACTAATAAACCTATTACTTGTGTTCAGCCAGCAGCAGTCTAGGTAGTGGAATGAATAGGAAGTTTGAAGAGGAAGTGTGAAAAATAGGCCGAAGACAGTGTGATGTTGATGGTAATCATTATGTTTCTTTACAGAAAAGATGAAGAACTCTCTGCTCGCAGCTATCTTTTTGTTTGCAACAGGTGAGTTTTCTTTTGCTGCATAACTTACTACTGTTTATAAATAGTAAAAATTCTTAACATTACTCAGACAAGGCTGTATGACCAAAACTATGACCAAATTAAATTATGTGGCTACAGCCAGTAGCATTTTTTCCTATTTCTTTCACAGTTGCCTTGTTAAACGGCTCCTTTTTATTCCCCAGATTCCTGCAACTGTGCAAACCAGGATTTGCCATTTTGCCAGCAGCTCCCAGGTGGGTAAATATTTCTCATGTAACACCTGCTTCACGGCAAAGATGAACATCATTGTTGAAGGGAACCCCCCAGC
>KZ506346.1:34323-62015 GCA_002844005.1 Limosa lapponica baueri | reverse complement strand
AAAAAAAAAAAAAAAAAAAAGAGCTCTTTTTGTTTGGTTAGTTTCATTTTTTTAAGAAGAAAGTGGGTTTTGATGTCTTTAGAGCAGAGAAATATTTCTTTTTCTTTCTTTGTGTTGCTCTTGGAGCACAATCATGGTACAGTACTAATCGTATTCTGGGGCAAAATATACATGTTCTTGAAGGGGAAGCTGGCCTACAGCTGTTACTACAAAAAAGCACTAGGATAAAATTGAATGTGCATGTAAACACTAAGACCCACAAATAGGACAAGTGAAAAAAAAAAACAGTGTGTAACATTCATTATGTTCATCTGGAGAAAGTAGCACAGAACTTGAATTATTGGCAGTGAGCTGGTGCACTGGGCTGTTAATTGATTGTATTTCCACACATAAAATCTACTATTTTTTCTTTGTCTGTTCTGTTGCCATCATGTCATAGAGAAAGCAAGAGCGGTTTTGTAAGACTGAAAGCACAAGGAATGATACAACCCCCTATTCTTCGATAAGCAGAGGCAGGTCTGCAATACCATGGTCATAATTTGGATCTCAGTTAATAGAAATTTGGGGAAGAAGTTAGTAGAAATTTAGTAGAAGACTGAATGTGTTTCCTTCTTGTCACTCTCTCAAGAACTGGTATTTCAAGTAGTTTCAGGAACAGTACGTTACAAACATATTGACATGAAGTGTTACCGCAGTCCCAAAAAGATTTTGTTTTCAGGTTTTTCTTTAAAACAACAATAACAACAAAGAAACACCAAGTAAATGAAAGGCCTAACTCAGAGTAAAAGAAGAGAAAAATGAGAGAAGTTGCTGCATTCCCCAGTTGTTAGAGTGCCATGTTCGTGAGTGAAGTAGACAAGACTTGGTCTGGTGGTCAGACTAAGAAAGCAAAGAATTCAATAATTATTCACATTGCTTTAGAAACAAGGAAGACTTGATCTCACCTACCCAAAAGGAAGCTGCACACACGTAACATATGGTGTTATGATGCAGCATAACTTTATTAGAAAAACACATTTCTTTTAGTAGGAGCAAGGAAGTGTCATAGAATGAGGGTATTAAAGTTTGAGCTGTGCTTATCTGACACACTTTTTGGTCCAAATGAACTTTTAATTTAAATACACAGCTACTATCTGAATGATGAAAAGAACACCAGGGATAATCTGTAACTCGTATTGTAGGAAGAAATAGCTTTGAATGAGGAAAGGAGAAGGACTAAGCTTTTACCATAACCATGCTGTAACACCAGCTCCAGAGGTACATGTATTTTCTTAACAAATAGGAAAATATTTCTTATTCAAGATTGATAGGCCTATTAGCAACTCATTAAATCTAATAGGTATAAGGAACATGTGACTCTACTCATCATGAAAAAGTCATTTTTATCACCTTAAATATCCTGTACCTGTTGAGATCCTTATCTACTTTTCTTAACAGAAAGAAAATATTTCTGGGTCTTTTTTGAAAAGTGTGGGTGGTACTTTGAGACATCACGGCCGATTCTTCTGAAGTAATAGTTCAGACAGTAAGATATCAAACAAAAGGAGAACAGTCATATTTTATCACTACCATTTCTGATAAGGGACTTTTGAAATACTGAAATAAGCTTAACTGCTAGAGACTAAAAATGAGCTCCTTTAAGAATGTCATCAGTGTTTAATTTCCCTTCAGCTGAAAAATTTGTATGTTCAGCTACAAAAAAACCCCTCATATTTTTCTTTCCAAAAATTGAGCACAAATCATTTTTATGCTCCTCCTGCTTTATAATGTGGTGTTTAAAAAGCTGGTAGTATAAGCAGCATATTGTTTTTCTCCAGGAATAGTGCATTATTCTGAAGTACAGAGAGAGAAGACTGATGGCTTTGGAGTAATTCTGGAATCTAGTCAACCAGTTCTACTGTTGATAATTAGCCCTACACTGCAGTGTATAACGCTTTGCAAGAAAATCTACAGCAATTCTTGCCAGTTGGAAATTATGGAAACATCAGATTGGCCCTTGGTGTTACTCACCACAATGCAGTGCCTCTCTCTTTTTTTGCCCCAACTTCATTGCTTGACACTCATTTCCAAGATGTTTCACAAGGGTGCATGTGGTCAGTTCTGGCCTATACTTCCAAAAATGTCTATAATTTTGTGTTTAAGAGTCGATAACCCAGGCAGAGCTGTTGCCAACTCTGGTGTATAATCCTGTGGGTGAACAGTGTCTTCCTCCCATGCAAGGCAGATGCTCCTGTTCTCCAGGGTTCCCAAGTCACAGCAGCTCCACCAGGGAAGGGGCTTGCTCCCCAGATCCAGAGTAAGCCACCAGAAGCCAATGCTTTGTACAGATTTCAGCAAACAATTGAGCACTTCCAGAAGCACAGCGGCAAGACAGGTACTGTCTGTCAGATGGGAACAGTGTGAAAGCAGAGCAGAGCTGGGAAATAAGAATCTAAGGTCTCTGAGGACAGAGGTCCACAGTAATTTTGCCATCTGCTTTAAGGACGTTACCTTGCAATAGCTTTCTTCAAAGCAGAGGGCCAAAAGCTAGTAATGCTTCCTTGAAAATACATGCGATTTGTTTCTGCAATTTTTGTGCCTGAGAATGCAGGAGTGTTTCCAGAAGTACAAAAGATCTTTCATTCAGAGTTGAAAATAAATAAATAAATAAATAAATAAACTAACTTAAGCTTTGAGTAAGTACAGAGGCAAGCAGCCACCAAAATGTCTCTATTATAGGAGAGAAACACAGTTCAAAGGTATAATGATATCAAAGCTGTAGGAAACACCATAGCAAGCATTTCAGCACTCTATTCTTGGATACAAAACAGCTGATAATAGCGTCATAAAACACCGGAAGAATTACTCTTTTCTACCTTCATGTGGGAAAATTAGCTTTTACTTGGAAACATTAGTGCTGATAAGGTTTAATCTTTCTTAATCTCTCTGTCCCTTGTGCTAAACTTTAGTGAACTGCTTGCCTTGAGAGTAAACATGGCATAAGGACTCACACAGCTAGTTCTTTGTTGCACAGAAAGGTTTAGCCTGTTTGGTATTTGGTTTTGCTTCTCATAGTAACCTCGCACCTGTTAACGGTAAACAGTTGCCTGTGATGCATCTCTTCCAGTCCACATGTTTTCATCTTGCAGATTGGGACAACGAACTGGTATGCTACAAAGAATTAAGCGAGGATCTAACTTGCACCTGGCTGCCAGTACCCAGTGCTCCAAATACGATTAATTATACTGTATTCTTAAAATGGTAAGTTTAAAATGCATTTCAGAAAATGAAAAGCTGTCATTGCTGTTTGGCGTGATTCCTACCTGCCAGAGTTTTGCTCCAACATATTTTGTCATGTTGTAGGTTGTTACACAATACTGGTCAAAAGCTTTCTTCACATCTCGCTAATACATATTGATTTGAAAAAAAAAAAAAAAAAAAAAAGAGCAAGCAGATTTCTGTCTCAGTACTTGCATTACAAAATGGATTTTCCTCATTTTATATCTTCATATTTGGGATCCCCCCATGAGATTAAGGGTACGTTTAGAAAGAGAGGTCAGAAGTGAGGTCAGAAGACGTGATCTTTGCCATGAGATCATATCATGGGGTACACAGGGTACAACACTTTATGGCATTGGCAAATTCTGGTACTCATTGCTGATTATTTTGCCACATAACCCACCGGTCTGCATTAAAAAAGAACTGTGGCTAGGAGCATCTCCTAAAGTGAAGGAAATGTCACTACACTGGGAAATTCCCCAGGGTGATCTGCACTTTGCAGAGGAGCAAGGCAACCACCACAGGGCTGAGGTTACTCCCCCCACACCTTCAATGTTTTCCCACTAGAGGCAGCAGCTGATGCCAATGTGCAATAAGCATCAAACCCCACTGCATTTGCTCTGTTGCCTCTTGGCCCCTCAGGAGCCCCAATTTCTTGGAAGGGGAGAAGCACCCATGAAATGGTTCTGCTTCTGTAGAGATGCTATCAGCTGAAGTATTTGTAAACTAGTTGCTCTTAGAGTCCTCTGCCAAAATCAGGCTGCTGTTCCTAGGCTGCAGGGTTGATGTTATGAACAGAGAAGGCAGAAAAAAGAATGAAAGAGGAGGTGGGTGGGGAAGGAGAGAGGCATTTGCCTTATGGAGATGTTGATTTTCCCAAGCCAGAGCCAGGACTTTAACCTCAGTCTCCAGGCATCAACCCAGTGATTTTAAAGGAAAACTTCCTTTATCCCTTTTTATTGGGTTAAAAGGAAAACAAAAAATTTGTTTGAAAGGGCTTTTTGCTTGCCTAGAAGAGGACATCACCGCTTTCAGCAAGTAACACCAGTTTGACATTGAAATTATTCCTTGTGCTTGCTCCTTATGATTTAGTTGTCAGGAAGAAAAGGATTAAAGAAAAACACTCCCACAGAGAAGTTCCAACCAAGCATTCGAAATCATGCTTTGAAATATTAATGGCAGATTCACAACTAGTCTGAAGCAGAAGACAGGGGAACCTTCAAGTGGTTTTATTCAGTTATTAAATATTGTATCATGATCAGCACATTTAATACTTGAAATATGTAGATAGGCAATTAGTATGCCAACCCATTTCTTTAAGAACATTGAACTGGCACAGCTTTAACCTTGAAAAAAACACTGTCCTGTGTGTGGCAGAGAGTAAATGAGAGAGAGATGGGGAAAAAAATCCTGGGCAGAACAGGAACAACCTCGTGTACAATGCCTTAAACCCCTTGGACTTTCAGTGCTGTGTGCATTAGGTAGGAGAAGTCTACAGGGCTGCAGACTGAGGTGGCATTTAAACATTTCAATCAAACTCTGATGCTTTGCAAGAACAAAAGTCAGAAGCATAGCATAGTAGGGGTTGGAAGGGACCTTTGGAGATCATCTAGTCCAACCCCCCTGCCAAAGCAGGTTCACCGAGAGCAGAAAACAGTCACATAACTTGTAAGAGGTTTTTCATACCTTTGTGGTAATCTAGATTCAGGTAACTGGGAAATTTTCTGCCCCAAAGGAATCCAAAAAGGTGCCTCTATGATAGTTGGCAAGTAGACTTTCTGAAGCAATTTCTAACCTAATATTATACCTTCTAAATGTTTTTTTTATATCCCACTGTAAGTATGAAAGGCCATATAGATCTCATCTTGTATTATGCTGTGCCTTCCAAGTTTAAGGGATTTAACAGTTCTCCGCCACACAGCAAGGATTTGAATGTTTAAAATTTGCTAGAGTTACAGGATACTGGAATTACACTTTCTGTTTCAAGCTGCTCAGGCCTCACCTTCAAGAGTTCAAGATGCCGAATTTTGTACACAGGTACCTGGAAAACTATCAATTGCTGCAGTGATGCAGCTTTCTGGGCTAGGGGAAAGAAAGAGTAACTACAATCCAATAAAATGTTTGGTTTTAATTCTGCTTCCTTTTCTCCAAAGGTACAGAATACCAAAACTTTTTCAACGCAACACATCATCATCTTCTATCACGATAGAACGAAAAGACCTTTTCATGGAGCGATCTGCATCTATTTGGATAGGAGCACATTACACCCATGACAGCTGCCTGATAGGAAAGAAGATCTCAGTTGTACCAGGCAAAGCAGGTACAGCATCCTCATGAGTTTTGTTACTACAATGCCCAGCTGAAGCTGTGGTAGAATTTTATTAAAGATTATTTCCGAAATAGTAACTCCCAATATACACTTGTTATTTTTACTGCTTCAGAGACCTAAGCTGCAGTATGGCTTCCTTGGATGAAATCTTTACTGAAGTCATTAGCAGAAGTCTTTATGGGAGAAGGGTTTTGCTTTAAATCATTTGCTAAACTATAAAATAGTCGTATTGAGGAAAATATATAGGGATATTTGTGGACAGCACTTACAGCTTCCTGTGCTCTCTTTGGTGGTTTTTCTGAACTTCTTTATTGGTTTACAAAGAGCAGGCTGACTCAGCACCATGCACTTAAGGAATCTTTGGTACAGAGCACTAGCATTTTGAGAAACCTTTTCGAATTTCGAATCTTTTCAAAGGCCATTTACCCATTCCACAATGCTGCAGGGGAGATATGAAAAAAGAAGTCCTATAAACTATGACCTTCAGATGTTTATTTAAATATTCTGTACACTATCTGATCATGGAGATAATGTTAAGAGCTTTCCAAAACTTCACCTTGTCAGAGTAATCATGGTCCAAGAAAAAACACAGTGCTTCTCACTGCTGGTGGGCATTACCAGTACAACCCAAATTATCACTATGACCTCCTTTGGAGGCTTTTGGCCACTTCTTGTTTGTTGGAGAGAAAGAAAAACACATACTTACAGTTATATAGTTAAAGACAGTTGCTGAAATTGGAGGACATCCTGGAAATTTTTTATAGAATTCACAATTGTAGGTACTCTTGACATTTTGATTTTGCCTTTCAGACTCAAAATAGCACCTGCTTAGAAAAAGGGGTCTTTCTGGAATCAGTAGAAACATTCATAAAAGAGAGGCAAGAGGAACAACCTAATTGTGTCAATACCATAAAGATTTGACAATTATTTATTTCCAGTCTTTTTAAAGTCCTTCAGTGTTCAGCATTCTATGCCAAGTCATTCATTTTTCATAAACCCCACCTGACAGACATAATTACCAAAGCTTTCCTGCTTCTCTTGCATTTACGAGAGCTGCATGTTCCCCATTTTAGGAAAGTGCTTAACACCATCTAACATAAATGCTCATCAGATCACAAACCAGTTGATAATAAAGTGGGACCTGCCTGCAACTCCTGCACCATATGAGCTGAGATACAGAGAGGCACTCACAGAATCCACTCAGTGGACGCTGGTAAGTACTTCCAGATGACAATCACTTGAGAATGTGAGATGCTTTACTCTCAGCTCAGCAGTTCACAGAACATACGGCAGGACACCAACAGGATGCTACTGGAGAGCATGCACAACATGGATAGCAAGGAGGCACATCATGCAGACAAGTTGTAGGCAAACATCACAAAGGTCTCTTAGTCTTGTTCTAAAAGATCCGAAGCTGTTTGGGAAACAAAGACTGTTTATACAGCTGGTTCTTTATTCCTTCAATGAGACACTACAACCATCAGTGACGCAAAAGCTGGAGAGGATATCAGAAATGCCATAGAAACTCAAATCCTGATTGCACTTTAGATGATGGGCAATATTGCTCTTTTTTTGGCTGGTATGATTAAAATTTCAAACTGATTAGAGATCAGGTTGCTGTGTTTTTTAAGGTAGCAATTCATACCTTACACACTTCTGTTCTGCATCACTTCTGCAGATTTCTTTCTTGGATAAGAAGGGAAATGATTTCTCTGAGATACAACTTCATTTTCAGATGTGTTTTAGGATGTGCAACAGTGAGACTGTGGTGCAACAAGAGGGCACTACCTAAAACTAAAGGGACTAAGAAGGAGACAGAAAACCAGTCATACTTTCAGTAAGATCTGCATGCAGATTCAGTATATCATGCAAAGGCTTCACCAACAGCATGTACACACACATGATTTTTGTCACCTAGTCCCTGAAATTGTCTGTTTTTCAAGCTCTGTTATCTGTAGTTGGATGAAGAATAAGTGTTTATCAAGTAGAACAGAAGTCCAAGAAGAAAACTGTCCCACTTCGTGGGCATTTGTGCTCTCCTAGGAGTCTCTTTTCTTCTTTTGTACCACCAGAATCTCCTGTGTTCTTCCCTTTGTATCAGAAGACCTATAATATTTTTTCCATTTCTCTTGTAGCTGGCTGCCACTTTGTTTAGCCTCTTCAGAAGGCGTACTATGAGAGGCCCATGTAAGAAAGGTTTCATCTTGGTACAAAGAATATGCAAGTCTTGGAAGGGTCCTCTTGTTCATTGACATACAAGTCCTAGACCATTCTAGGACAGCCAGATATCGGTAGTGCAATAGATAAATAAACATGTGCAGACAGTATGCAGCATGTGTAACGTGTATGCAACATTTTTTTTTTAGGAAATACACGTGTTTAAGAAAACAAAACTTCACAGAAGACCAAATACTTCAGTCTGCTATAGAACTTCTACCAAAAAACCCATAACATCTAGAACTGATCAGATTAAAGGTTCATTTAATGCAGGATACTATGTTCCAAGAGTGGCCACTGATGGACATCTGGGGAAAACTGTAAAATAGTTCAAGCATATAGCAACAGTTTTCTATCATATTTTCTCCTACAGTTTTCAGCTCAGGGATTGCCTTAAACACAGGTGGTGTCCTTTTTTCAAGACAATCTCCATTCCCTGTACAGTCACTGGAACCCCAGTGCCATCGTCAGCTGCAGATGTACATTACTTCTGTGGTGCTAAGGCACAGGCAGCCACACCTTCAATCCAGCCACGCTCCTGACCTCTTCAGTCACATGGATCTATTTAGACATACTGTAATATTTGACCATAAGGGAATTTTGTAAAAAAAATAATACTAGATTTGACCGTCATATCTTGTTCTTCAGAATGCAAACAAGGCTTAGAGTTAAGTAAGTGATTATTAGGTATATATATTGCCTAATTGATTTTAAAAGCAATATTTGGACCTAAACTGTTGCTTACGTGTCCTGACTGAGCAGATCAACTTCATGAAAAAGAAGATATTGCCTTGAAAGAATGAAAAGATGTTGGCTAAAATGTCTAGTAATTCCTTTTTGATGATAGTAACCCCTAGTTTCAGCTGCAGTCAGAAGACTTGGCTGAGAAAATAGTTAATGTTAGATTATGTTTCATTGCTGTCACAAAAATTAAACATAATTTGTTTTTAGGTTCCTGTAGAAAGCAATGCTGTCAATGTCACCATTTCAAATTTAAATGCTATGTCTTCATACATTGTTCAGCTCAGATGCATAGCCAAGGATGGATTCCACTGTGTTTGCATTTGGAGTAAGGAGATTTTGGTCCCTCACAGTAAGTGAAACATAGTTTTGTTCTACTGGGAATATGTATAAATGTAAAAATCATTTCAAATTTTCTGTCATCTTGAATAGCATTATCAGATACTGTAGAAAATATGAAGATCAAACTGACTCATATGAGTGCATGTCTCCATCTTTTTCCATGTTTACCAGAACTCACAAAAAAACCAAGGATATCATATAATGAAACTACAGAAATCTCTCCAGGCAGAAGAAGTGTTCTTCTGAAGTGGGAGGTAATGTGCACTTTGATTCTGGGTACCTTCTGGTATGTCCATGCTATTAATTTATTACTCTATAGGAAAAAAAAATTACTTTCTCATTGTACTGAGGCTACACTGTATAAGCAAAAGAAATTGAATATTCTACTTTTGCTTCAGGGTTCACTGCATTTGTATGGTGGTGTTTTAGGTGCTAGAAACCAGCAAGGAAAAACTACACTAATTTATAAATTTGAAAAGTTATTAAAACAGAAATATTTGGGCTCAAAATAATTGGCTAGAACAGAGATTCTTTCCAGCTTGCACTAAAAAACAATTAACATGCCTCAATTTGTCTCTTAGAATGAAGCTTTCCTTGACAGACCCTCATAAGTCTTTAGGACATACAAGTGACACACTTTGTATTTCATGTGTTCTTAAGGACACCCATATTCTTGAGAGACAAAAACCTTTTAGAAAAGCTTGGTGAATCTACTAATTTACTAATTCAGAAGTGCGAGGAACCCATAGGCAGTTTCAATGAGCAAGGTATTACTATAGGTGTTTGTACGGAAACTAACTAATTCTATTTAGATTCTGAGAGAAATGCCATACAGGAAATCTCTGGCAGAAAAGACAGAGTCTGGCAGAGTTTTGACATATCAGAAAATGTGGAAGGTTTTGGAGTTATGGATTGCATTTTGGCTAAGGGACAGAAAAGACAGCAGAGGAAATAGACATCTCATCTCCTGATAAGAAGGAGAGATCCCCTTTTCCCCTTATCTCCTGAGAAAAAGGTAAAGCTGCATATTAAATGATTCATTTTGTGATAAAGCAATAGACCATATATGCCAATTTAAACGTTAAGCTAGGAGAAGAAATTATCTAAATGCCTTAGTTAAAAAAAAAAAAAAGGTGATATTAAATATGGTATCAGGTCTAGGACCTTCATTCAGGATAACACGCACACTAGTCTATTGTACAAAACAAGATTCGAGTCCAGACGGCTTCAACAAACACCAAAGGGACGGGAGAAGAACTGCACTCAATAATTAGCATGTTAAATGTAGAGAAAAAAAATATAATCTTTGCCTTTGCTGACATACTTGTTTAAGCTGATTTGAAACAAAGAAAACAGCTTAAAGATGTTAGAGGCTAGCCATAGTTCCTCTGCTTTTGCTGACATTCAGTGAGTAACCTCTACGCAGTTTGAATCAATGGGCACAAGATAGCTGGCCTCAGCTCTAAACACCCAACCAGGCAACATGTATTGCTTTCATGGCTGCAGATAACACAGAACCTCCTGCAGGAATGCACAGATTGAGACTGGAAAAGGCTAGCACTGCTCTTTTTGCTAAGCTAAGAAAGCTAAGTTCCATTAGTTTCTTCTTCTGCGATAGACCTCATATTTCACATATTCTAGGAATTATTTTTCCTACACAGAAAACTTTTCCAGTTTCAAAGCCTGTTGAGAGAACCATAAGACTACTCCCCAGCCACTTTGCCAGAGATTCAAATAATGGCACCAATTCTTCTCTCGCTGTCTCGGGAAATACATCTGTTTTAATTTTAAGAGCTTCCAGTTTTATCAGAAATTCCTCTCAACACGTGTCTCTGCCTTTAAAACTAATGAATGTCATCCTGTCTATGTTACTCCAGAAGTATCCAATTATTTCATTAAAATAACCCAATCTCCCAGCTTTGTGGTATCTTCACGCTAATTATTTTGTGCCAAGAAATGACAGAGAAGCTTGATATCAGAAGTAATCCATTCAGTGTTCACAGGCCTTCATGTATTGAGTTCAGTTACATCTAGATTGCAGCAATTTCCATTTCTGTGCACTCATTTTCCAGTCTCTCATGAAGATTAATACAGTAAAATAATGAGTGAACTATCACCATGTAAAAATTTGTATCAAAAGATATATAACATGTTCCAAAGTTGTAGAATAATTACTAGCATTTATCCTCAAAGAGACCAGATGCCTAACAGAGCCTAGTAGATGAAGATTCCCAGAGGCATAAATTGCAATTAAACACCTCTCATTAACTTTCAAGCTCCTAATTATGAGGAGTATGTTCCAGTGAAATGTAGAGAATGTTACAGCTGCTTCACTGCCGTTATTACTAATTGGATACACATAACTAAGATCCCAATTAAGCAAAACACTTAATCCTGTGCTTAAATCCTCTCAATTTAAGCATGCTCTTAATTTTAAGGAAATGCTTTGCTTCATTGATTCCTAATAACCTAATTAAAACAGTATGATTTTATCCCTGTCATTAAAGGTGACATTTTATTTATACAATTTAATTCTTCTTGATTTTCTGCACAGGACGTAATAACATTTATAGAATAATAATTATTTTCCTCTTACTAGGTAACACAAAGCAAGAACATCCTTGGATATTACGTTAAGGTGGAAAGAATACCCAACAGTTGCAGGGATTCACCAAATCACATCTTTCTAAAGGACAGAAAAGTTCTTCTAAATCTATCCATGGCTTATTATAGTGTTAATATTTCTGCCTATAACAAAGCAGGAGAATCTCCACATGCCATCTACATTGTTCCAGACTTCTCTGCAACAGGTACTCACCGTTTCTTTCTTTCATTAGAGTGGTAGAAATAAAAATTTTGTCTGTCTGCCACAAGATCCACTTCTTACCCCAAAATGGCAGGCTGCTCTTCTCCCCCCTTAGTTTCAGTCAGAAGGTCTTTCCTAGTTTGATAATCTGCCTTTAAAAATGTCAAAATTTTTAAGATCCTTGCAGGTAATGCAAAGTATGTGAAATTATATAGCTAAAATCGATAATTAGCCCCTTCTCCTCCTCCCCCTGGTAAGAACTACCTCGCAGTTGCTCTACATACAGCAGTTAATAGCTGCAGGAGGTTATTTAGCAACATCAGGCTTCCTCTTCCTGAGGCTTGGAACAGCCATTTCCCCTTTTCTGATTGTGGGAAATTAAAGGTCATGAACAGCAATTAACACTGGAGCTCTCACAAACCATTGCAAAGTACTAGATGCTAAGTTTCCTTTATTGACATACTAGTGTAAACCTTACTATATACTGGTCACCTCCAATGATAACTATTTAATGAATAATCTTCAGAAAAGAGCAAGTGAGAGAAAGCAAGCAAGAGAGGAGAAAATTGCCTTCCTGTTTGTTGATCTCTGATGGTATATTTGTTCACAGACTTGCCTGGCCAGATCCATGTCAAACACCAGGGAACTAATGCAGTTGTCACCTGGACTCCAGAATACAATCCAAAATGTTTTGTGGTTGACTGGGGCACTGGTAAAGGGGATATGCGCATGAAAATAGTAACTACGGCTACTGGAAATTTCACGCTAGGTAACAACAACCACCGCATCTACTTATGGAGGCACCGTTTCATTATTGGTTATTTTTGGTTGGGGGTGGTAGGATTTTCATCCTGTTTTTAAGAGCAAACTGAAGATCCAGGTAAGTGCAACTCTTATCTTTGTCCAGGGCTGAGACATCAACTAATTTTTAGCAACACTGAGGCAGATAAAAAGCAGAGTTTTCTGTAGGGTTCTTCTGGTCACAGTTGGGCAAGAAATGCAGCTAAGCTGCTGTTGCTGGCATGATGTCTCTCCTTACACACATTCCAGGCAGACCTGTACACTACTGGCTTTTAAAAAAAAAAGTTTCCCTTGTTCCTAGGTAAACTTAACTTTAAATATAAACTGCTCTGTTACAGTCTCTCTTAGATCTTTTTTTTTCATCCCAATGGCTGACCTTGTCAAAGCCTAAGTTCTCAACTCCAGTATTCTGCTTACCAAGCTAGGCACGATGAGCTGCAGTCAGGGATCACTTTACGGGATGGTCCTCAAAAACCTGGATTAAAATCATTTAGGTGACTCTTGCAAAGGCCATTCAGAACTGGCTTTTATGTACAGTAGGGAACATTGAGTTCTATAAATGAATGCACTGTTTTCCTTGGTCCTTCTGCAACATCTGCACTGCCTGCACTTTACATTTAGTTGTTTTGCTTGTTTTTAAATATGTAAGCTGAGGGGGAAATATCTGTCCATGAGCTAAGATACCTACAGCCATTTTGGTTCCCTACTTCTCCTTCAGCAGCTCAAGCCTTCCAGAGGGAGATTATAAGCAGATCTGGCATCTTTTAAAAGCAAACCCAGGTTATGTCTTGTTCTGCTTCTGAGGTAGTTTTTATTAAGTGTCCAGAGACAATGAAGAAAGGTGCACATATTTTGTACTCGACGTAAAGCACTATAAACTTACACTATGCTTTGAGTCTTAGCTAGTAAGATTTATACAGAAAAGCTATAAAATTATTGTGTCTCCTCCCCTTTTTTTATAATTTATAACTTTTCAGTAAAGCCTGATGTACCTTTATTTGTTTTCCAGACAATTTTCAGCCGTATAAATTGTACAAAATAATGGTACATGCATCTGATGTGTGTCATTGTGAGAGTTTCACAAGAGATGAAAAGACTTTTGGAGTGACCCACTTTTACTCAGTTGAAGGAGGTATTCCTCCCCTTTATATAACCTCATCCCTTTAATTTCTTCTCAGTTCGTACCTGCAGTAATAAAAGGAATCCTACACAAAGTTTCTTTTCCAGGTGACTTAACAGCATTCTTCAGTTTGCATTGCCTTTGGTCCTAGCAGTTATGCACTGGCAGTGAATGACCTGAATGTTGTTCTTTACTGACAGGTCCACAGAAATATTATTATTACAAATGACATTACCAAAATAAAAAGAAAGAGGGTCTTGGAGTTACTACTCTGTGTAGCTCAAATTTAACCGTGGCCAAAGTCAGACTTTCCAATCCCAATTCAGTCGTGTCTTATATCGCAACCTGAAATGAGTACAGCTGTAGCTTTTGGAGTAGAAGTCTTTGCAATTTCTACCTTCTTTGGTATTGCTTAAGATGAGGGGTTTTCACCTTACGGGATTTCTACTTTCTCTTTGACCCTTTATGTTATATTTATGACAACTAGAATTAGGAAATAAGCTCTCTAGGAAGCAGCTAGGTTTCAGTCTTGTAAGTCTGTTGCATGAGTATTAATGCAGAACTTAATTTATTACCCAATTTTAAAGTTCCTAGGACAGGTCCTGCTAATGTGACAATTCTGAATGTCACAAAGCATTCTGCATTTGTGAAGTGGACCAAAATAGCTGCCGAAGACTGTTTGGGTTTTCTCCAGGGATACAGGATCAGCTACACAGATTCATCGGGGAAAAAGTCTATGGGTAAGTCCCATTGCTCAGAACAAAGCAGCATCTCAGAGCCAGGGCAGAAAAGCTTCATATAGACCATTAAGTGCTGTTGCAGCACTCTACTGAGTTACTTAGATTTCTGTGGAAACTGAGCACTCCCAAAGATCAGCTCCTGGTTAGAGTTTTAATGCTCTAGATCATCCTACAAAGAACTAGAATGTTCTAGATATCATCTCAAATTAAATATTGGTAAGAAAATATTTCCTTAAAACTTACAATTCTAAGACTACTGCAGAATTCTCTGGTAACACTGAAAGGAAGTTATATGCTTTCAGTATTTCAGAGGAATTAAGATTTCAGTCACAATACTATGTATGTTTCATTGCAGCTCAGCCAACCTTGACTCTAAGGCTTTTTATAGAGCTTAAGAAATGGTATGTTTCTTTTTTGAACTCAAATAGCAGGGAATACAGTTTGCATTTCTTACCTGTTTTCAAAGACACCAATATTAATTTCATTTTTAGAAACATTTTCTAAAATTGATAGCTTTGTGTTTAACTACAAGGGATGAAACTTCTACACATTGAAATAAATTAATACTTGTAAGCTCAAACCACTTGAGTTTTCAAAAAAAGTCCCCATAGTTCTTTTGATAAATATTTTTCTTCTGGTCTGCAGTGGAAAGTCTCCTTGCCATAAATAATAATACATTAACTTTGCACATACTGCCTTTCAAATAAAATTAAAGACATGCTAGGGAAGACAAACAGCACCTAAGACTTGATGAAGGAGAATAGCAAGGGTTCTGTAATTCATGTTGGTCTATGCCTTTACAGGTCAATAAATAGTAACAAAATCTTCAAATATGCAGCGTTAACAGCAGGTTTGGCACTGTCTTCAGGGGGCTCTATTCCACCCCAAATACCTATCATAAAGTGCAAGAGGAGACAGAATGGGAGTGTACAGGACTGAAATTAATATTTTTTTTTTTTGACTCTGCCCTAATCAGTCAATATAACATTGACGTGATACATGATTGGCATGTTTTCCAGGCAGCAAGAATAATTTTATTGGAGAATTTGGGGTAAGGAAGCCTATAGGCTAAAGCACAATTTCCACTTCTATGAAGATCTTAAATTGGCAGTGGCAAACTTGAAAAGTCATTTTTGCCCTGTTGAAGGCATACTACAGCACCATTGATAGCATTATTCTGGCCAGGGGAGAAGTCACTGCACCATCAGAAAAGAAAGGTTGAGCTGAAAGCCCTCCAAAGCAGGTGAAGCAGAATGCACAGCCCTTTTTCTGTATTGAATGATGAGTAAGAGAAGTGGTATTAATTGAGGTGACTACTGTAGCGAGGGTAAAGTATGTGACAGGGTTTTGTCCTTATGTCAACTGTTACAGCCAGCTTGAAAACCACTGTTCAGCAAGTTAGGTGGTTTTTTTCCCATCATGCAGCATACCAGCCTTCTGCACTCACCACCTAAACATCCTTGGTGTCTTAAAAGGTTGTGCTTTTTACCTCTGGATTTAAAATGTACGTAAGTATTTTGGAGAAATCTTGTACCTGTCCAAAGAGCATCTGCACAATGTGGCTTCCTCCAGGTGTGGATTAGGGCAGAGAAATTTTGCTTTTTCCCCAGTCAGCCATGCTGATACAGACTCAGCCAGCAGGGTTTGTCTAACCATTTCCTTCCCCAACCCCTCCTGCATTTCAGCTGTTACTCTCAATTCTTCTACCACAAGTTACCATCTTACCACGCTGAAGGAAAAAACCATCTACCGAGTGCAGATCTCAGGATTCACTAATGCTGGCGAAGGACCTCCGACTCTTTCGCAGCCTTTCACCACTCCAAAATATGGTACTGTGGAAATTCTGTGCCTGCATTACTCAGCATCAAACCCTGCTTTAAGCACTATATGTGGCATTATTCTTTACCCTTTCCTGCTTTTCAAGGAATAACAAAGCACTCATCACAAGATTCATTATTCAATCCTCAGCTACTGATAGGAAACACATAAAAATGTTCCTTTGTTAGAGGTAAACAATTCATCACTCTACAACTCTGCCTTTATTTCATTACCTAACATGCAGGGAATACTTAACCAGGGTTCCTCAGCTCTTAAACATTTTCTGATCTTTTTATGCTAGCTTTATGCACATATCTTTTTTATTGCTGATTTCTGTCATAGATTTCAGCAGTTTAGATGTTCTACCTATGACTAGTTAAATTCAGTATTCTTTGCTCTTGGCAAAATCCTGAGCAATCATGTAAACTCTTTTCCAGTTAGACCCCTGAGCCATTAACTGTAAAAAAAAAAAAAAAAATATTGCTCCTATTGTGGATGACAACTAATCAAATTATTTTGTTTTCTAATGATTTAAGTACATTTTACATAACACTGGCAAAAGTTTGCTTTCTCCAAAGGTGCCTGGATAGACTAAGAAAATCAATACAGTTACATTTATAAAGTCTTGTGTATTGTAATCATAGAGGGTTGGCTAAGCATGGTCTCAAACGTTTTTAACACCTTATCAGTTAAACTAAATCTAACACAGCAGAAGACCCTTTTTTTTTTTGTTCGACCACGGCTTTACTCAGTTGAAGCTTTCTAAATAAAGAAAGAAAAGAACAGGCTAAGATGGTATCAGCCACAGGACAAGTAACCTGTGAAATTCAGATACAGAATATGCAATGGCTCCTCCTCACTACAGCTTTTTTATATTAAGAGTGCAGGTATAAAAACAAACAACTGAATAGTCAAAACTGTGAAGAAGAAGAAAAAGGAAAGAAATTAAAAATCTTCCTTGAAATTAACAGGGTTTCTGCATCTTTCTCTCCCATACCAAATTGCTTTCTCCTCTCAACACAAGAAATGAGAGTGTCTCCATTGGAGCTCTTCTGCAGGACTTTATTCCATGCATCTTACGGAACATATATTTGGATAAGAATGAATTTTTCAGGAAAATAACAAAAATACATAGTTAAATCAATGCAACATTTTAAAAAATCAAGTAATTGCATTGAATTTAAACATTACATTTACTATTCCCCCCACCATTTCACAAATTACTTAATCTTTAGAACAACCTCAGACTTCTTTGTCGTAAAGGCCTTTTTCAGCAACAAAGCAATTTGCAGCTTTTCAGAAACCTTTACAAGCAGAATTAAGTAGCTGTTTGATTTTGAAAAAAAGAAAGTTTTGTTGCTGGATGGCTAGAAAAAACAAGCGGCCTTTTTGCAAATATGGTTTGTCAGTATCAGCAACACAATCATGTACTGACCACACTTTCCTGGCGCTATTTTGAAACTTTTGATTTAGCTATCTCTAAGGAACACCTCAACCCCGACCCACAATTCACATCACAGGCTGCTTTGGTTCCTGTGTTAGCAGCACTGCTCTCACTGCCTGAGAACTTTATTAACCTTTCAAGCACTTTATCTCCTTCAAGAGGGTTGGTGGTGGTGGGAAGTACATCGAGCAGGTATTAACATAAGCAATAAGAGATGTAGGTTTGCAGGAAGGGTTGACAAATGGCTAACTGCTGATATAACTGTCTTAACGTTCCTAACAGGTGAAGCATGGCACCTACCAAATTCACAAACCATACTTTTGTTATCAGGACCAAGTGGGATGTCACCAAAAAAAACCCCCAAACCCTACTAGTAAAACCTGGAAATAATTAAAAGCCACTTTCACTCAAACAGTTTCTTATGAAGTCAGACCTGCATCAGGGTCCTGACCCATGAAGCCAGCTCGAGCTCACATAATAGCATGGAGAGTAGGAATACTTCTTTTATTATAAAGCGTTTGGATGTTGGATTTAAGAATTCAGCACATATGTCTAGGTATCTTAAAAATACAAACCTGAAAACCTCAGACCCTCAGAAATCCCAGGTCCTGTTTGAATTCACTTACATGAATCACAGAACATGTGTAAAGTTTGACTTCTGTTCAAAATATTTGTCTTTGGGGGCAAATACAGCTTTTCTATACTTGATACCATACGTCTGATTCAGTCTCTCTGTTTCCCGTCAGATAAAGGAGAATTTGAAGGTTTTGTGACTGTCCTTTGCTTCAGCATGCTGTTCATTCTGATTTTTGCACCTGTCACTTGTTCTCTGGTACTTAAAAGGTAAGAAGGGAGTACTGGCTGAAGTTGTTAGCAGCACTTCCATTTTGCTTAATGCTGAGCTTCATAGCACTGGGACTCATTAAAAGCAACACAACTCAAAAAGTACACAACACAAAAGCCACCCCACTCATTTATGTAGGGAGAGCAATTGCAAACCACTACAGAACGGATTAAAACTGTTTTTAAAAAAATCTACAATCTTTTGCTTTTGATACAGTTATCTGACTACCTCATGTCTCAAACACTCTTAAAAGACCAAGGACCATTTCTTACAGTGGAAAATAGGTTACATATATGGAAAAAGCATGCATCTGATTATTTTGCTCTTTCATTCCCAACTGATAATCATGTCTCTCCTATTGAAATACAAAAATAAATTCCAGCAGCATACGCAAATTGATGTTGCCATCCAAGCAGTTTCCTGCAAGCACATTTGGATGTTAACTGTATAAATTATGCACATAAGCACATAATAAGGAGGAGTAATGGATGGATGAGTAGGAAGAAGAGAGAATAACAAGAGAGCCTGTAAGATATAGATGAGATCCTCTAATTTTAGCAGAAATTGTTCTCTGCAGTTATAAAGTACACCCCTCCCAAATTAATCTGAGGTACAATATTAGAGGCATACACTACCACCAAAACCAAAAAAAGCTTGCATAGTAGAGGCATACAACCATTCATATTGGTTGCATACAACCATTCGTATTGCTATTTTGAAGTCCTAGAACACTACCCTCCCTTTTTCTCCTTTTTTACAAAGCACCAGCCTCAGAAACTGAAAGCACCAGCTGCTGAAGGACAGAACAGACAGACGGTACCACCCGCGGCTTGAAAGCTGTACAGCATGACATAGCTCAATTTAGCTTATGCATGAGGCTAAACTCCTGTCCTTGCTTTTGGGAAACAGAATGCACTCCACAATGAGGCTCCTCTGCACTTTCCTTTTCAGATTTTACTTTGAGTTGCTCTATATCTGATCCAGTCTTTTTGACAAGAACTTCTGAGAAGTTTTGACCTAGAGCAAACTTCACTGTGTTAAGATCAGACTTCATTGTCTGAGCCCGTTAGGAAAGAACTTTTGAAAAACTGAAAAAAACAGCATGCAGAAGCCAGGTGTAGCACTACAAAGTAGCAATTAGATATGTAGTAATATTGAGCACCTGGAATTGAGATGAAGGGTCCAAAGGATTCCCCCTCATCTCAATCGCCTCTTTGACTTACAAAAAAGGACTCACCAGCCAGCCAAACACCCATCTTCACAGGATCATCAAGGATATCCAGTAACTCTACAGCCTCAGGCTTCACCTCAAACCACAGCCTAAACAGAGGCAAAGTGCTTTACAGCTAATGAAGTCTAGATTTGATTTGAAAACCAGACAACACTGAAACCAACACTAAGGCAGGGTGATGGGCTACATAACCTCCCACAGTCTCTCACAGCTGTGGTTTTTTCCTATGGAAGTGAGTCATTGCCCAAAGCTCTCTGGGGTTGCTCTGAGAGCAGCTGCTGACAGGGAGGTGATCAGCTCAAAAATGCCCGAGAGATGGTCTCCTGCTCCCATGTGAACTAGTGGATGAGCAGTTGGGGGTGACTGATGCCAATGGGATCAGTCAGCTCAGCAGAAACTCCTTTTGAAATTCCAATCCCACCCCACTGCTGCCCCTCTGCAGGGAGATCACAGCTGGCCTTGGCCAGCGTGGGGCCAGCACCAGCATCTCAGGGTGGGGAGGGATGGGAAGGCCGCCATTACAGCCTGTCCTCTCAGGAAGGGCCAGGGAGGACAATGCCTGAGGTGTTGCTCATGTGGGGTGGCCCAGGGACGTTAGAGAGCACAGCAGCTTATTGCCAGTTTTGTTGTTTCTGAGCCCTTGGGTGCAAGGAAGGAGCTTGAAAAAAAGGTTTGTGGACAAGCAGCCAGCTGAAACCCATTTGAACAGCTCAACTAGCAAACTCAATTCTACCTTCCAAACCTCTTCCTCTACAGCAGCAGCAGCTGGTGTGAGTTTTCAATAAGTGTGTGTTTAGGTTCTTGTTAGGTGAAATTGTGAGATACTGTACAGAATAGTTCCTAGAAAGAGCCAAACTCAAAACAATCAGGAAAGACCAGAAGCGGTGTTGTCCCCCTATTCTGGTCTGCAGGTCCCACGGAGTCACTTCTAGGCCTCTGGTGTCATTGCACAGAAGCTAAAAACAGCAATAACTTGCTCTTTGTTTGAGGGAAAGTAAACTTCTAAGTAGAAGCCCAGGAGCAAATACTTACTAAACCAAACTACCCCCTATGTGTCCAAGAGTCCTCAAGAAAGATGGAGGCTTTGTGGAAATGATAGCAGATTAAGAATATATAATGATTACACACGTAAAAAGAGACAACATTACCAGCTCCTGTTGCAGCTCCTTTGTTCTTAAACAAAGATGCTAATCACGACTAACTCAGCATTTCAGTGTAGACTACCAAGCTTGGTCTTCAGTTTTTAATTGGCATTATGCTTAATAGTCATTGTAGCACGTCTTGTTTTGATGGTCATGAAAATACTAATAAAATGTTAATTATAAATGGTAGTTAATTTAAATGCATAGGGAACGTCAGTCATTTAACCTGACAATAAATTTAGAACGTTTCTTTACAGGCTGAAAATATCATGCTGGCCCAGTGTACCAAGTCCAAGAAACAGCAGTGCACTCCAAGATATGGCAAGTACTGATGGTGTGAAAAAATACACAGAGGACGTCTTTCCTACTGACTAATCAGTAATGCTAGTTACTAGTAAGACTCAGGTGTTGTGTGTGCAACTCTTTAAATGGTATGTGAATGCTCAGGCAGTGACTTCTCCTTTAACACAAGGGAAATCTTCCCTACTGATTGATCAGTAATGTCAGTTATTAGTCTTTTCACACTTCACCCTAGTAAATGTTTAGTATCAACAGCTGGGAAGTTAGTGTAATACTAGAAATAAAGGATGGGAGAGGGTTGTTGTTTAGTCAAAGGCTGTATACACTTTTTAATTTAACAGAGGTTCTCAAATTTTTTTGAGAACGCTATAGAGCCTATTTAAAGGTATGGTTGTTAAATGAACAAAGCAAAGCTGAATGGGGGGGAATAGAGTCTAAAGAGAGAAATTCAGTTTTTATATCCATTCAGTTTTCACCAACTGGAACTTTGATTATTAGATACAAGTTACTCAAAATACAAAGTAACACATCATGGCCTAATTCTGCAGAACTCGAATGATAGATGGCATGTATATGGTGTTTTTTGAAGTCTGCTCCTCACCCCTCAGTCTAACCCCCTCCAGAGCAATCCAGGGACTCCAGCTGGTCAGCTGGTAGATGGCTGAGGAGCACCTACTAGTAAACAGGCACCAAAGTTCAGCAGCACATTAAAATCTTGCCCATGGCTTTCCCGTACGCTTTGCTAAGGATACCTGTATTTCAGGACTGAAGTGGTGCCTGAATATCAGCTCTTAGGATGAGGCTGCTGGAGACCATGTTACTCACTTTTGCCTATTAGTGGACTTATTTGCATCCTCCTCTCCTTATCTCCTCCCTTTTAAACAAGCTCCTGCTCCAGTTTTGCTGATACTAAAAGTCCTTCCTCTAGGAGACCTCAGTTTATCTTCCAAGTCTCAGACCACCAACCATTAAGTTTTTGGAGCAGTAACTTCTTTCCTTTTTAGATCTTTTTGATTTTTCTGGTGGACCTGAACTTAATTGGGCACTCATAGATCTCGTCTCTCAAACCAACTTGTGAGATTTAACAAAGCAGACTTCAATCTATTTAGTCAAAGATCAGGCAGAAGCTGGAAGGTATCTACAAGCCAAACATTGTCCAAATCTAGGACACAGATTGAAATCATCAGCAACAAAATTTCAGAAGACCCTGACAAGCTGCTGGTAATCAAAGGTTTTGCTAAGCATCAACATTTCTTGCTTCAACAGAGCAAGTATGATTTTCTATATTCCAGGTCAGGACTCCCTTGCATTCTTTTTTCCAGTCTTCCACCCAAATGTAGATATAGAAGTGGTGAGCTCAGAGGTAGTACCAGATAGTCATTTCACAGAAGCCAGATAAGACTGAACAAAGGAGGATCAGATGTACAAATGTACAATCGTACAAAGTCAGTTTCAAAAGTGATGTTTTTGGAAGGCTGCTGTTTCACTGTTTTCTTCAGTTAAAGCAACTGACCTGCCTACAAGCACCAGGCAACTTCCAATTCTCAGTGCTGGGATTCAGACGTCCCTCACTGACCACTCCAGTAAAACTAACTCTACCTCATCCTCTTTCTTATTCTCCACTACACATTTAGAAAGCAAAAAAAAAAAAAAAAAAGGTGGAGGGGGTTGGGGGGAAGCTAACAATTATACCAGAGAACATACCAGCCTGGCCATAATTAAAAAAATGCTATGACAAAAGTAGGCAAACCCAGCAGGACAATTTAAGTGGGTAAGACATATGCCTGGTGTTACAAATTGTTCCCCGTTTAATCATCCAGAATTTGCAAAAACTTGTAACCCAAGGTACGCTTAGATCACAACATGGCAGTAGGTTGAATAACAAAGTGCTTGCAGTAGCTGACAGCTAAAGCTTATTTGGCTGCTGTTCAATTCAAGCTGCTGCCTATTTATAGTAACACATTTGTTAAACTTTTTGAAAGCTTGGAGTCTCAGAACAGCACATTGTGAAGCCTACCTTTTATCACCAGTATGCTTTGTCCCAAGCACGCATAAAGGCAAGAAAAACTTTGCCTAAATACTATAGGAGAGAAGATGGTCCTCTGAATTAGGGAAATAAATTTTTTCATTTATGTTACTAAAACCAATGGAGGTGGGATAAAATTAATTAATTAGAATATTATATAGACAAGACCAGGCTGTCTGTCTCCTGGCTTTATTATTTTGTTATTTATTTCACAATTGCACTTCACAAAAATATGATACTAAAATTACTCTTTCTCCTTGTTTTGCCTTGCAGACTAATTGGAAACCTGTTTCAAGGTCACTGCTTCAGGCCCTGTCAGACAATGATACAACCAGCCTTTATGTCATAGAGCATGATTCAAAGGCTCCTTTGAAGCTAGACCTCTTTACAGATGGTGGGGAAGACAGCAAGTCAGCAAGTGACACTGGCCAGTCCGAAGAACCTAGCAATAACACAGACATAAGCCTAAGGCACGAAGAAATCCCTGAAAAAGCAGTTACAAGTGAAGAAGAAGGAATCATTTCCATCACAGTACCACTCCTGAGTGACTACACCAGCATGGAGTTCAGCCAGAAAGCCCTGATGAGTCTGACAGTGAAGCTGCCTGCAAGAGCTGCTCGACCTCATCTGGAAATGGAGCTAAGCAGTCAGCCAGCACAAACTGAGCATCAGGTTTTGTTTGCTTCCCAAGACTACCTCAAACAAAGCCAGGTAGTATTTTTGCCATCTGGACCGGCTTTGATGAGACAAGTCCATTCGAACTGAAGCATTTTATAATTTCTCGTACCACAAAATCAAGTTCCAAGACCTCTGGTGCTTAAATGGAGCCATTAGGACCATACAGAACAGTGAACTTGTGCCAGTCTCTATTCTACTTCAATAAGCTTCCTTGGTGAAATAGATTGATGATATCATTAGCTTATCTGTTTCATCACAGTCATTCTGTGGAAAGTCCTACTGTCTTCACACAGGCAAAGCTTTCAGGGAACTGTATGAAAAACCTTTCAGTAAGGTACCTCTTGCTAGGTGCTTAGTCCCAGGGCACTCAGGAAGCCATTTCAAGGCTTTCACTCTAAGCACAATGTTGTTCTAGTCATCAGGAGAGTTCTCTAATCACTGCAACTAGTTTAAGACCTGATTTTCAGACCTAAGTTCTTCAGATAGAATTCCAGCAAGAGTGTCTGCCACTCCAAAGAAGTTCTCCAGTTGGTTAAAGGTAGCCAAAGAAAAGAGTGAAAACCCTTGAATTTAGGAATAGAAAATGGTGCTTATCAGTCTATGTAAAGCACTATCATGAGCTTTACATCTTAGATCTTTACACCTTTATTTATCAAAGATGAATAGTGCTGTGTAAATGAAGGTGATAGTAAGTATCATTATTAGTATTGGAGGTTTTACGTGCATTAAATTAAGGCTATTTTTTTCCAAAATTTAGCTACACAGACATAGAAGATCATTCATTCTCTTATGAAATGTAGTTGTAGATACAATTTCACACTGCATGCAATGCCGACATCTGTTGAACAGACTTCAAGAGCTGAATAGATAGTTCAGTTAGTCGTCCCTCCAAAGCTTGCATAGAGGAAGAGTCATTGGAATATAGGGGATAAAAGGGTCTTCCTTAATATACTATGTATGAGTCCATCATGTATCTCCATGGTGCAAGGAGTCTGAACTAGTTTTCCAGCTTACAACAGTTTCTCACCCATGAACTCCACAGGCATTAATGGTTTGCAGTTATTGTTGAAGACCCAGTTTATTGTTGTCGTCTCTAGTTTACTGAGCATTTTATTAAAAATATTTTGTGGAGAAAGAAATTGATCAACTGTACCGTAAGCACCGGAGGCTCCTTAGACAGACGTCTTTTAAAATTCTCGCATTAAAAGTGAAGGATGATTCTCATTCACACAAATATTTCCATATATATTAGGCAGTATGAGTTACAGAATAGCCATGCTTGCAAAAAGCTCAAAGAAATTGCATATCCCCCACTTGACTGATTTAGTGAAAGCCCATAACAAAACCTGCTTTATTCACTTTCCTTATTTATATTCACTCACTCTTTATTTATTTCTCTCTATGTCTGTTAGGACTGGCAGGAAGCAACCTGTATTTCACAGTGGAGTTTGCATTGGTTTTTCTTAGCACTTAAAATGCATTGTTTTGTCACAAAGCATTGTGTCCGTTACCACTCACCCTTGTTACCTCTGCTCGTTGAAAGAAGGAGTAACAGGAGCATTCCCCAGACCTCCTCAAAGATTTGAGCAGTCTTTTAAATCTCTTTCTTCATTTTTTTAACTTCAGTCAGGTAACTTTGCCTGATTTGAGTTTAGGAGAACACAAATTATCCTGCTATTAGTGGAGCCGTTGCTACTTACAATATCTACTAGAGGGGCTGAAGTGAAAACTCCTCAAATGATATACAATCATTATCAAGTAGTCACGTGAACACAGCCTAATTTTTCCATTTCCCGAATATAAGAAATACTCATACTCAGTACCTACAATATTCTTTCATTTCTAGTCAGAATGACTTATCTCGTGCAGTTGGTACCTTCAATAATTTACTCATCCCTGTAAACACTGAGTTCATTTTTTCTTATTCTGCACCTACCAAACCAGCACATACGAGTACGAAGTAAATAAGTAGAATCAAACCAATAGCTTGTGAGCAGTTTCAGTATATGAAGCAGTCTTCATACATGAAAGTCAAAAGACAGTTCAGGCTCTTGACCCGGTGAGTATTGCCTCCATGATACTAGCCATTGCCTGACATCTTGCTGAAGAAAACCCATTTATCAGGCTGGGAGAATCTCCCCTAGAAGTACGTATGGATCTATTTGCCTCAACTGGATGTAGACCACTTTCTGTTGTAAAGCTCACAGTATGCATGTGCTCTCATTAGATCAATACCACACTCAATATTTGTACAATGGCTGTAAGTAGTACATTTAGGAGAATGAGAGATACATGAAAAAGCCTGCTATGGAGATTAGATATAAATGAAGAACTCATCCCATCATGATATATCCTTTGAGAGCAAAGACAGAACCTCTTATGTGGAGAGAAATAGAAGAGTACACTTGCTAAATAGTTTCATCCAGCCAAAAAGGACACTTTGATAGAGTAATATAAATACTCAGGGACAGGGGACTAAGAGTCACATGGTTTTCAGGTCTGCAGGTCAGGGGCAACTAGGTTTTTGTCGGGCTTTTTTGTTGTTTCATTCTTTTATGGGGATTTTTAGTTTAGTTGGAAGGGACCAACAATAGTCATCTCGTCCAACTGTCTGAGCTCTTCAGGTAGTTTAAAAAAGTGTGTGCATATACAGATGTATAATGACAGCAGAAGGCTACCTCTACTAATAATCATGTAAGATATTTCATTTCGTGTGCTATAGTACTTTTCAAGTGTTTTCAGTAGTGTTCTTGGCTTCAGTATTCTTAACTTTGATATGTGTTGAGTGTAATTGCAAATATGAAGGCTCAGGACCACAAAAGCCAAGTCATTTTTTACTATTTTTTTTCTTTTTGCTCCCAGTCAGCATAGCTCTAGATGATCTGTGTTAGCATTAGTGAGAATTTAGACATTGTAAAAGCTTAGACACTTAACTGTAGGCCTGGAGAAAAATAAGCATAGTGTTCTATAGCATGGGGGATTATATTGCAGGGATATAGTGTTTCAGCATTTTATATTTACAGAAAAAGGAATTTAATATTCAGTCTCTAATATGGCCTCTAAAGACATGCACAAAGCAAAGTTAGTACATTCCTATTTTTTCTAATGTTCAGAGTAGATGTGGGGTTTGGATACTTTAATGTAGTAGAGACAAGGAGATTTATTTTTTTTCACTCTTTTTTTTTTTTTACACTTAAAGTCAGACTACAGTGCAGTAGCTAGACAGCATTGCAAATTAGCACAGTGCTTTGGAGGCAAGATAAACAGCTACTTAGCCTGGAACAGGAAATTTCAGCAACCACAATATTCCAGAGCTTTTTTTCACTCTGTATTAACTACCAAATAGAATAATAATACCTACTGAATATCTACAAATCCCATAAAAATCTAAGCCTTTGGGGTACTTTGGCAACCTTAAAAAGCTGCCTTTATGGCACAGTGGCATCTGCACTTAGGCAGAGAGCATAGGGGCATCCTATGAATTTCAGTCAACCCCAATTTGACTCAAAAATTGTAAAAAAATGAAGCACTTCAGTAAAGCCCTCTACATATGGAAGATATTTCCTGCAGAGTTCTTGACTCTGTGTCACAGGCTCTCGGTGTGCCTTCTTCTGTCTCTCTTAATGGCACTGTGTGTCTACGGCCTGAATGGTGTTAACTGTGTCTTGGTACTGTGTTGATGGGATCTGTATGAATATGGGTAATAAAATTTGGTACAGCTTTCGTCAGTCACTTCTGAGCACTGTTTACAGAAGATTGCTGCAAAGACAAACCACTGCATGCCAATTTGGGAGGGTGGGGGGGGATAGTCTTATCCCCTTATCTATTTTATTTCAGCAGTGGAAGTACCAGTTC
>KZ506346.1:5016-16575 GCA_002844005.1 Limosa lapponica baueri | reverse complement strand
TGGATGCGGCTTTGAGCAACCTGGTCGAGTGGGAGGTGTCCCTGCCCATGGCAGGAGGGTTGGAACTTGACCTTTAAGGTCCCTTCCAATTCTTAACCATTCTATGATTCTATGTTCAACAGTATTGGCCCCAGTATTGACACTCTAAGGACAATGCTGTATTTGAAGAAAGAACTGTAAATCCATATAAAAAAGTGTATTTCTCTCACCTTTCAAAAGAACAATGTGCTTGTTTAGTAACATCTATATAAAAAAATAACTTAATATCAAAGTAAAGTTTTGTACTGTGAGTCCACTAGAAGAGATGCACTGATTTTCACTAGTATTCTTTGCTCAAGTTAGAGTCTTCCATGGTGCTTTCTTAAATAGCAAGACGCTTAAAGGGAAGCATAATTGTGGCAAACTAGAGTACGAATTTTTGGTAACATCCAGCTAACTGCACTTGCTATTTGACATTAGGAACTGGGTCTTCCACCAAGGTTCTTATATAACCTACACATTGTCAAAATCTACAATCTTTTTTCTACACTTATTTAATTTAACACTCCTGAGGCCTACAGACAGAAAATGTTTCACAGACAGAAAAAGTTTTCAAAGCTGGCAGAAGCTACCTCTAGTCTGTGTAATTCTTCAACCCACGAAATAATGTTAAAAATGCATTAAAACAGGAAGCTGCATATGCTTAAGGAAGCCACAATATTTTGCCCACAGACCTCCAAAAACACCACGGACATTTCATATCACGTAAGCAGAATGTTCAGAAACCATTATACCCTTTTCTGCCTTCTATGAACCATGAAATCCTGAATTTTGAGGACTGTTGGAATTTTGCTTTTGTGCACTGAAATGATTATAACACATAGAACTTTTCCCAATCCAAACTGCATTTCATTCTCAGAAGGTAACAGCTAAGATTTGGTATCTAAATTTGACACAATACTACTGAACTCCCTCATTCCTGAGGTATAAATAAAGGACTTTTTCCACCAAAGCTTCTGAAGTTAAGTTAGCCACAAGGCTTTTAGAATATGCCTGAGTTAGTCCACTTATAGAGCTTATAATCAATCTCACAGCCTCCTTTTGCTGTACTGAATTTCTCCAGACTTCCACCCACCTTAGCCTCCTTCAGAGGCAAAAACAACAGCTACATTAACTTGAATGTTTTCCTGTTTACTATCAGCATTGTTAAGGAATGTCACTTTTCACTTGTACCTGGCCATCTAACCAACTAAACAAGGTATCCTTATCTTCTAACTGAGATACACTGAGATACATACATTCTGAATGGCTAGCCAAGTGACGTGCTTGCTTCCTGCTATTCAGCCATCCAGCTGAAGAGTGGCGAGTACTATCACCCAACTGTTTGTAAGATCTACAGACCAACACCGTAAGTAACCAAGGAACTATGTAACAGTGACTCAAACTCTCTTCAGAACAGAGATGATGTGTGATGTTGCTTTATCAGAACTTTTAGACGGCTCCAACACAGAGAAATGGCACAAGAATCATCTACTTACTGTCCTCAAGGACTACACTATATGGTTATGTGAAAGGCAAACACCAGCAGCTCAACAAGAAACTATGTTGTATCAGGCATCATACAAAGCTCTTTGTAATAGATTTTACTTTATAGGAAAATCTACAAAACAGAAATAATACAAATTTAATTAGTAAGGGACACGGTGATATTGATACACAAAAACTAGGGTGGTCCCTCACTGAACTGACAAGTTACAAAAAGCATGAAAAAATTCTAAACAAACCTGCTGGAGCTACGAGATCTTCTTGAAGAGCTATAGCTTCTTGGGGGTGTTCTGGATCTCTTCTCTTTCTTCTTTTTATCATCTCTCTCTTTTTCTCGCTCCTTCTCTTTATCCCCATCTTTTTCCTTTTCTTTGTCTCTGTCCTTTTCTTTTTCCCCTTCTTTATCCTTATCTCCCTCCTTGTCCTTAATCTTCTCTCTGTCCTTCTCTCCTTCTTTCTCAGTATCTTCTTTTTCCTTGTTCTGGTCTACCTCTTCCCTGTCTTTTTCTTTCTCCTTATCTTTCTCCTTTTCCCTGTCCTTATCTTTGTCCTTATCCTTGTCCCTGTCCCTATCCCTGTCTTTGTCTCTGACTCTCTCTCGATCTTTATTTCGCTCTTTATCTCTCTCCCTGTCCTTCTCCTTGTCCTTCTCCCTGTTTCTCTCTTTATCTCGTTCTCTCTCCCTATCTTTGTCTCTGTCTCGGTCTCTCTCCTTCTCCTTGTCTCTGTCTCTCTCCTTCTCCTTTTCTTTGGCCTTTTCTTTTTCCTTGACCTTTTCTTTGTCTCTTTTCTTGTCCCTGTGAAAAGCCAAACACAAATCCATTAATTCATCCTTGAACTTTCCAATTAAAATTACAACTAACTCTTTAGCATACGTTAATTGCTCAAGATAAAGTATGGGTCTCTACTGAAAATAGTAATTATTGAGTATTTTAATTTTCCACCCTTGTTCCCCATGAGGGAAAGGTTATACAGCTAGTAAAAATTTGGAAACCAAATGGAGAAGGGGAGGCCAAAAGCAAATCAAACTGTGATCTTCAGAGCGATGTTATTATACTTCGAGAGAATATATCTGTTCATCTCACAGTCATGTTATTATACATGAATAAATTTTGTCAGGAGTGAGACAAACTTTATAATCTGTAAATCCACTCTTTACTAAAAGCATATCCACATAAAGTGGATTGCAAATTAACTACCCTGACATGGATAATTAACAGCTGACTGACAGAAGTCTTTATTCTACAGTATTCTCTCACACAGATATCCTGGAACTGCTTGGAAGTCCAACAACGATTAATACACAGGAATAAAAAAAAACAGGGATAAAATTTGACCAGACAAATTCCCTCAAAAAGCAAATGTAAGGTCAAAACTCCATCAAGACAATCCAATCATCTGTAATGTAATTAGGAATTCAAAAATTATGGAACAACAGAACAGGGTAACAGAACAAGTCAGCTTCTTTGGGCCAGGCAGAATGACACATGTTCATAAAAAGAACAGTGAGGAAAATTCCAACTGATGATCTAGTTGTCAAGCCAAACAAAAAATGATTAGATCACAGCTCTGGCTAGAAGATCACATTTTGGTATAGGGTTATTTGGAAGTGCAGGACTCTGTCTTTCCTTTCTAACAGAGAGACACACGAGTCCTAGACCTGCCTCTAAGACATACGAAAATGAACAATTTTTAGAGAGAGAAACAGGAGAAAGCACAAGAGGAGAAGTTAACTAGCAGACCTTTACGTGTCCAAGAGAACCAGACTGACAGAAGTTCCTGTCTATTGGCAATGGTACCTATTCTAGGATTTGTAAAGATTCTCAGAGACTCCTTCACATGTGAAAGGTCCTAAGGACGGTCCCCACCTTTCTTCAATGGAAGAAGTGTTTGGCTGTATCTTCTTCTCAACTGCTAATTAGTAGGCTGTTGTATGCTCTGTGACCTGACAACTTTGGTTCCCATCAGGTTTTGGCAAATAGTTCTTTAGAAGCCTCAGAGAAGGAATGTAAGCTCATAAAGATAAAACAGCACACAATCCCTGCAATAGCAAAGAGTCTCACAACGACCCACGACATGCCTTCCAGTTAATTTATCACAGAGGTTTCATTGGACCTGCCCCTTCCAGTGAGCAGACATCTCAAGAATCTCCAGACAATAGCAAGAGAGAATCAAAGGAGTCCATCAGTAAAGCCCAGCTAGCTACGTAGCGTACTCCTGTTTCCACTGAGGTCCACAGATCTGCAGTTCTCTTTCCCAAAAAACTTCTTCCCTCAAAAAACAAGAAGCAACTGCACAACCTAAGTATGAAGCTCCCTTTAAATGAATTACAGGAATTACAGAGATGAAAAAGAAAGAAAAGTATCAAGGCTTCTATTCATGAAGCTATTTTCATAGGCACTTTTGTTTTGTGAATAGTCACTACTTCATCCCTCAGAAAATGTTATTATCTTGTCGGAATTTCACAGCTCAATAATCAGATGATCAAACATAAAAATGAATAGACTAGGTAAAACGTAGATATATTAGATCCTGAAATGCAAATATGCCATATAACAAACACAGGCACTTGTGCCCACAGCAGTGTATAGACAACATGAGGTAGTCAGACAAAGGCAAAAATAAAAATTTGTGCACAAAAACTTTATACATGTTCCCAGAATGTGGGATCAAGTTCAGCCTGAATCCAACCTTCTCAACAGATACATATTGAACAAGCATTATGCACTTTATTGTGGGTTGCACAGGCTACACAGAACATTCCTAACCTATTCCTTAAAGTCAGGCAATTAAAGTTACCTATTTTCAGTCAGCTTGCATGCTGGTATAAATATGGATTAGACTATTAAAGTTTAGGTTCCTCAGTGTGGTGTTTTAACCCCCATAAGCACCATATGAACTGCTATGAAGAAAATTAACTCCATCCCAGCCACAACCAGTGCACTCAGCATGAAAATTTATTTTCTATTCTTTTGTCCCACAGACAAAGCCTGGGGACAGACTAGAGCATTTGGAGATTCCACCGTTTACCATCACCTGAAAATTCTGCGAAGATTTTTTTTTTCAAAAACTCTATACTGTGTTCTACAAACAGTGTATTTTCTTAGGAATGGAACTTACCGAGAATGAGAACGACTTCTTGATTTTCGCCTTTCCCTAGATCGAGAACGTTTTTTCAGGGGACTCCTAGATCTGCGTCTGTCCTTGTGTCTTGAGAGTGATCTGTTGCCAGATCTACTTCTACACGAGCAATGACAAAAGAAAAATACTTTAATACTGAAACTTCATAAAAATTAGGTCAACCAACAAAGGGAAAAAAAAACATAAAACTTGCTTCATTACATAAAATTATACAGTTACACTTCAGTAATACATTGCCTACCAACACTTTTGCAAATATGTATACTTTATGCTTCACCAGGTGCACATGCCCTCCTTTGAAAACAAGGCACCATTTAAGTAATAACCATGTTTCATAGTAACTTCCATGAACATCCCAGAAAATATTAATTCATATAATATTAGGTTAGCTGTCCCTAGTAAATTACAGTGCATAAACCCTGTTACAGCCAATTTGTAGCAGCTTGTAAAAATAGTAAGTTACATTTTGTTTTCTTCAGACCCAGTCACTTATTGCAGCCTTGGTCACTGAAGAAAGATAGCTTTAACTGGTCTCTTTTTGCTTTGTTCACCAGCCTTACAATTTAAATAAATTTTTAAAAACTTAACAGAAAAAAAACCAACGCTATCTGTGGCTTAGCATTTAGTCAAGTTGAAAGGATTTGTTAGCATAGATTTCAACTATAAGAAGTCTCAAGAAAAGGAATGAGCATTTACTACATGATAAATAAGGAACACAAATAAAGTGTAGATACTCTGATAAAAATCCTATTAAATTCTTCTGATAAACATATATAGTATAGTCGCAGATTTGATGAAGAAAATAAAACTTTTAAAAATTACTGTATTTTTTTTTCCAAAATATTCTCTGTTTTTGGAAGATCATACTCCCTAGGAAAGCGGAAATAAAAAGCTGAATTTGAACATTAAGTTTCAAAAAACCATTGGATACTTTGCCTGAGAGGTTAAGGTACCATGAAGTTTAACTTACCAAAGACAGAAAGGCCATGTAAATTACTTAGTAAATCCTGAAGAACAGGGAGGTACAAAAGATACCAGCTCCACCTGTCTTCTGCAGCTCAAGACACACACAATAATATATATCGAGAGGAGAAGCAACCTACAGCTTTGCTCTGCTAATCACTGCAGAAATACAGACTAACTACAGGACAAATTAATTTCAATTGAGTCAAAATAAGACCTTGAATAAATTTTCCATCATAGAGACAAAAATTATTCAAGTGTTTTATAAAACAGTGAAACATGGAAGTGGTAAGGGTAGCTTATTCTTAGGGATTAAGTTGTTGAAACAGATCAGACTGGCCTTTTTCAGCATGTTCTCAAAACTGAAAATAGTAAAAAAAAAAAGCAAGTTTATCTTCTAAAAATTGATTTGGTTTGTGTCAACACAAAATACTACTGAGATTACTGCAGTGTTATACAAAACACAGATTGTTTTTCAGTTATGTCCTGAGTTAGAGAAACAGCAGAGAAGCAAGCAATAAGAAAGTGACAAAATTATTCTTCTTGCATTAAGAAGGTACCTAAGATTTTAATTTCATGTACTGTTGTGTCTTGCTATTGCAAAACTGAAGCCTGTATTTACATTTTATTTGTTTGGTAGTATAATTGATGATAACTCCCTCTGGCCAGCTTTTCTGTATCTAAAGGAATTCTAGTTGCTATTAAAAGATGATGTATGACACAATGCAACAGAGCTTTTGCTGCAACACTGACAACACTCGCCTTTTTAAAGTGTAAGCTATCAAATACCTTTTGAATTTCTTTTTTTTGGTGATACATAACATAGCCAAATAACTTTGCTTACGTAAATGTTCTGAAGACATTCCTGACATTGAAAGAATCTGAACCATTTCACGAAGCATTTTGAAGACTCACATAGCAAGACTCTCTCATTCTTGGACAAAATCTCAAAGGGTATACTTTAAGGATCACCTAGTAGTTTTACTTCCTCCCATATTCCAAAGTCTGTTTCAGAGCAAATTTAGCAAAGCAAAGAAAATCTGAAGAATGAAAACCTGCCCTTGAAGACTTTTTCTTTGCTTTTAAATCCCATAGCCTTATATGTACAGTACATTAAATAAAAACACTGCATTTGTTAACCTGATATTTCAAAGGTCGGGTCATTAGGACTTCCTACTAGCAAAACCATCCAGTCTGTCTGCTCAGGAAGTTAACAGTAAACTACACATTTGATCCACAAAATACAGGTAACTATTTCTTTTTAAAATACAGGTCACAAAATTTTATTATGCTACATGGCACAAAACGTGCCATGAAACCATAGAAATGGCTATGCTACATGGCACAAAAGTTGCCTTAAAACATTTAGCATTTAGAGGGAAAGAATATCCATTCAGAGACAAAGTTCCTGATTACTCTGATCTGCTCAGTGTACATTAGTCATCTCTACAGGGACACTTGTCTTATAAGGCAGTAAGAAATCTCAGTAACCACCACTACTAAAAAAATATCCCAGTGTGATCTTAGTCCAAAATAAAACCCATACCTACCTGTGTTTTGAGTGTGATCTTTTTCTTCTAGATCGGGATTTTGAGCTAGACCTGGATTCTGAACGAGAATGGGAACGAGATCGACCGCCTTTTCTTTCACTGCTCTTTCCAGACTCTGAGAGGAAAAAACCACTTTGCAGTGTAAGCTCAGAACATTTAAAGATCCCAGTTAACAATCTGGCACAAGTGGAATGTACCACATATAGTGCAAGGGGCCTACTCTTTGCATATCTTCCTTCTTTGCAAATAGCCTTCAGAAACATCCAAGAAAGTCATTGCATATACTCGTTGAGTGCAGCCATCCTGCAGCAGTACACATAAACCAGATAATTATAAACAGCTAGCTCTATTAGGAATGGGATTTATGTTGCTGCCACAATGCACAAGATCACAACATGTTCTCCTCTTGGTCTATTATTTAATATAATTGCTTTTTTTTTTTTACATAACCTGAGAAGAATTGAGTAAATTTAGAGGGCATATTTTTGAAAACAAGCAAAAATGTAAATAATAATGAATACTTTCTATACCTTTAGATATTTAAACCACTGTGCAAATATTAAAGTTTTATTCTTCAAACACTGTTTTGCGGGAGGAAGGGATGGAGATGACAGGGTGAAAAGTTTGATCCAAAGGCCAGGAAGTCAACAGAAATCTTAACAGTGACCTCATCAGAATTTGGTTTAGACTCTAAAAGATTGTTATTCTGCTGCTTAACATTGAGGAAATGTTAGAAATATTTTTCTTCCAACCCTAAAAAACAACAGAATCCCCCTTCCCCCCCCAAGACTCTGCACTACCTAACTTATGTAAGGCAATGTCTGGGTTTGTTAGTAAGAAGAATGACAAAATCTCGCTGCTGAAAAGAAAAAGGAGGATCTCAACTGCAAGTCTGACACATTGAGAATTCTTTTATGCTGTGGTTTTGCAATCAGTTTAAGTCAGGATAAATCAGCACCACAATGTCTGTCTAACCTCTCAATCCACCAACACCTTCCTCTTTGACCTGGCATTTCAGTGTTAACAGGGATTGGAGAACCAATTTAGATGAAAAGAAGTCCTTTACAGTATGTTAAGTTTTATCTCAGATGTGTTCTCTGATCCCATTTGCTATGAGGAGGTGCCCAGTCTTAAGCCAGCACGAAAAAGAGCATAGTGCAGGTACAAAATTAACCTGCTTGCTTTCAGAACTATGCTAGCTCCCTCTAATCATGAAACTATGGCAGTAATGGGTGCTAGAGGAGAACAAAACAAAATATAAAACATTTTCTTTTAAAAGTTTGTAAGTACTTTAAAAAGCACCAACATTAAGTATTAATTTAGTATTAACTTTGTACTTTTGAAAACATTCGGTGAGCATGTATCTGGAAATTAAACATGATGAAATAAAAAGTCAGCTTCATTCCACTGCTTTGTTGCATGAACACAATTTTCATAATTTTCTTTTTTTTTCCAATGCACATTGTTCACTTTTGAAGTACCATTTTCCTGTGTGTGAAAGTGCTCTTTACAGTGTGTGCCAAGGTACTTGGAGAATGTGTCTGTTAGGTAATGAACATAATATACCTACCTGGCTCAATAGCAGCAGATATGAAAGACTGGGCTTCCCTTACTCGCTTCATCACTTCTTCCAGTTCCTTGGCAGCAGCTTGTGGTGTCATTTCAGGAGGCTTCACTATTGCATTATTGGAGTGATTTATTCTAAATTAAGGAAAAATAAAACCTTTAACTCCCAACCACTTGAAAAGGGAAAATGAAAAACAAATAAGAAAACACCTCAACTCCCACATATGACTAAAAACTTCGAAGTTCAGCAAAACTACAGATTCTTTCTAACACTCATCTGTTCCAAGTATCTGAAATGCCTGGCTTTTATTGTTTTCAAATCTTAATACTTTAAAATAAATGCAGCACAATATTTCCATGTTAAAATATTTTCTAGTAGAAGTCTAGAAATCTGTTTCTCTATTTCAGATCAAATCTCTACATTAAGGCCTACTAACTACATATACATCATACAGAAAGCTTAATTAGTATTAAGGACTTTGCAGATTCTTTCACTATTATAGCTCCTACTACCTCAACATTAAATATAAACATATTTTACTCAATGTCATCCATATTTGTCTCAGAAAAAGTTATGCCCAACCTTGAAATTGGAGTTTATAAAAATGTTCCGGTCTGCTAACAATAGGTCCCTATATTGAAAAAATATTCATCACAGCAGTTTCCTGCACATCAGTCATAAATGTATAAGGATACTAAGAAATCTCTCATTCAATATTCATATGGATAATTAATTTCTTACTTCAGTGGCCTGTCTCCAAACATAACTCCATTAAAGGCAAGAGCTCGAGGTACAGAATTTTGGTCTGCAAATTCCACAAAAGCAAATCGTGTTGGTTGTGTCTCATCACCTGCCATTCGCACAAATTTGACTTCTCCAACTTGCTTAAAGAATTCAAGCAGCTGATCTGCTGTTGTAGTCTAGAAAGAGTCAAAGAGCTCAGCTGAAGTAAAATATATAATTAAAACCACTTATCCAAGATATCACATAATCTAAGAGCTACAGATTTTGGAAATTTATCTCACCAATATTATAGAGGCAACATGAATTTGGCAATGAAAGACAGGTATTTTTGTATTACAATTTAAAGTAGTCCAACCACAAGCACTGAAGTCCTACATCTAGGTTAAAAAAGCATTTGTACAGGACTTTGAACTTTTTGGGCAACTCAGTTGAAATAAATGATGAAGAATTTCCTTATATACCTGTGTCCAAACTACTGCCTGTGAATTTCGATCAATAAAAAAAAAATAAAATATCCAAACAATATTACAAGTCTTAGCTTTTATCTTTTTTTCTACTAGCTTCCAGCTTGTTTTATTTTATCATGATCAACAGCACTTCTACACTCTGGTAGCTACGTTGGCAGTCAAAAACCAACAAAACAAAATACTTACATTGCCATCAGTCAAAACCAAATCATTTTTCAATTAATTCCATCAACTGCTGAAAAAAACAAATTTATGACAGAACTAACTTTCCGGTTACAGGAACTCAAAGGTGCTAATTTTGCAACTTCCACAGGAACACATCATTCCACCTTGCTGTACTTAAGCACCTGCACAGTGTTGTGGGGGAGAGCTACCATGGTCTCACGACTTCTGAGTCCTTGCCCCGCTAACACAACCCAGCTGGACATTTGCACAACACACACAATCATGGTTCTTGAATTCAGCAGCGGTGTGATTTCTCTGGTATCCTGCCAGAATGAATTCCACAATCTGGTCTGATCTGATTGGCACAGGAGCATTCAAAATTGTAATTATCACTAGCAAATAAAAAGATTATTTTTTCTTTTTTTAAATTCCTATTGCCACCAACTAACAAAAATTCTTTAACATATAAGGTTATAATTCATAAATGACAATTTTACACCTTCCATTAGTATTTCCATTACACACACAAAAAACCTACCTGGGAATTCAAGTTTCCAACATAGACTGTTCTCCTGATTTCATCAATTTTGGATGGATCCACATTCCCCATAATTGGTGGTTGTGGTATTTCTCCCAGTGCCGTAATGTTAGGGTCCAATGTTGCTGCTGGTATAGCCCCCAAAGTGCCAAGTGAAACACCAAGCTGGAAAACACAAAAAAAGAATATGCTTTCCAACCAACAGTGGTGGGAGGTACTTTACTTGTTAATACTTGCCTGCCTTGTGCCTTTCTAATGAACACAGGCAATACTTTAAGGTCCCAATGACCACGGCTTTTATAGAATAAAAATCTACCCATAAGTAACCTTCTATAGTTCAGATTTTCTGTGGGCTATCAGTTAACATCTTCTAAAGGGGTATGGCCAGGGATGCAGTATATCAATCAGAAAACATATAGGCTTGAATTTGTAATGCTTCCAGTCAATCAAATTGAGTAAGACGCCTTCAGACACTACTAATATTCTTTTTTTGTTTTTGCCACAACAAGTATTAGGAGTAGATGAGGAACTGCTGAGCCCTTGCCTGGCAAGGGAAGATGGGAATTTGCAGTGCCCAGGGTCAATTTTTTCTGTAATAGTTATCAGTCCATCAAAGGGACAGATAAGGTACCTTCTGGACAAACACATCACATAAGGCAAAATTAGTTACAGTTGAAATGTGAAGGATATTAAGTGTAAGTTCTATCCCTACAAACACAGTCACTTCCTAGAGAATGAGGACAATACACCTCTCATTTTTGCAACTGGGAATTGAAATGTCTCCTGTGAAATGTGAGCAAAAAAAGTCACTGAAAAATCACTACTAAATTGGTCTGCTGAGTTCCTGGTTTGAGTTTTATTTTCTCCACACAAAAAAGCATTGCCTTTCCAGCAAGCAAG